>CM055210.1:1732356-1786013 GCA_029224185.1 Karalla daura | reverse complement strand
ACTGCTCATATCACCTGCTTTCATCTCCACCCGTACCTTTGAAGCATTGTGACAATGCAGAGGTGGATAAGGCGACTTGCACAGCTTCATCTGCCTCTACCTCTCCGCAGACTGAAAGCATTCAGGACAAAGGAAAATTGGAGTGCCTTATTTCATGAAGTGTTCTCTCTCTCTCTCTCTCTCTCTCTCTCCTTTTTTTTTAAAATATATCTTTTCAAGGTTCCATGAATGGTTAATCTGGTGCGTAGGGAAGACGCTATGAATTTGGCTTCAATTTGAAAATCAGCTTAGCATTCCTGTGGAAGATACTGTCACGTGCGTGCGTGTGTGCATGTGTGTCTAGACGCATTGTCCAAGAACAGCTTACCGTTTTTTTTCCCTCTCGGTTTTTCCTTTTCTTTCTCTCTTTTTTTTTCCCTCCCGTTTTTTTTTTTCAAAACGGCGGCCCGCCTGTTGCATCATGGGAGAGCGCGCTCGGAGTGGATATTCCCGGGGGCCGCTCGCGGTATCCGAGGCGGAACCGTGACCCAGGCATTCCACTTGGAAGCAGATAACATTCCAGTCGCATTCCCTGGGAAATGCCGGGGACCGGACAGATCCACTGGGCTGGCAGGCAACGCAGCACAGGAAACGGGACGGGGGGGGGTGGGGGGGAGCCCTCCGCATTCCCTTTACATGCCAAAGAATGCCACCGCGACGGTGTAGGGACCAGGGGGCGGAGCAAAGAAAGTTCGAGACAATCACAGGTAGTGTTCAGACGCTGGTGCGCTTCTCCCCTTGTCCTCCCGGGCTGTGGGACGGTCCAACCAAAATGCTTCAGAGGGGTGTTTGCAGATGCCCCGGCCCGTCAGAACCCGAAAGCCTCACTGATACCTCTCCCAGCCCAGTAGAGCAGCGCCAGCCTGGCAAAGCCAGCCCGCAGCTCTCAGTATGGTTCACACACACACACACACACACACACACACACACAGGACGGGGATATGAACGTACCACTCGCTCGGCCGTCGTTGGCTCCCCTCTTCGCTTC
This sequence comes from Karalla daura, assembly GCA_029224185.1. NCBI lineage: Eukaryota > Metazoa > Chordata > Actinopteri > Chaetodontiformes > Leiognathidae > Karalla > Karalla daura. Next base: position 1,784,986 of record CM055210.1, on the reverse strand, counting down.
TTTTCAATTCCAGCTCCTGGAAAGTATGAGGCGCTAACTGTGAAAGTAAGTGAAACATCTAGCCGGGACGCGCTAGGGTAGCGTAGCATAGCATTTTTCTGTTGGCGCGTGTGTGTTCTCGGTCACATCTGGACATGGCGGCGTGCGGCTCGGATCCGGCGGGGGGGGGCGTCGGCTGGCTTTGCAGGAAAGCGACACTGAACTTTCGTCCCCCTTCGTTTGTCGAGACCCCCCATCCCAGACCGCTTCCGACGCCGCTTCGTAGGCCTGGCAGGCGGGCGGCTGCAGACACGTCCCAGAGAGGGTCGGACGTCACGTTCTCCCTCCGAGGCAGTGGACGCAGGTCAGGCGTGTGAGCGAGGGGAGGGGACCCCCCCGCCGTCCCGCCAGGCTCTGCTCCCACGTGGAGCGAAGGCCTCGGGGCCCCCAGGGCGGCAAGCTCAGCGATCCCTTCTGACGTACGCATGGGCCTGATGGCGATAATTAGCAGCTTGATAAGAAGGGGGGGGCGTTCAGGAAGTGTTAATTAATTCGCCCAGACATCACGCGGATGCCGTGCTCCCTCCTCCACCCCCTCCTCCTCCTCCTCCTCCTCCTCCTCCTCCTTGCACAGTGTCGCCTGGTCGCCTCCATCGCCTGGTTCCCCATCGCCCCATCGTCCGATTTCTACCAATTGACTTTCAAAGACACACACACACACACACACACACACACACAGCCCACACTCCACACCACCCCAGTGCCGCTGACCGGATGAAACCTTCACTGTCGGGATTCACCTCCGTCTTCATCCCTCTCCCTTCGGTGACCCGGGCCTTTTCTGCCTCTCACTCCCGCCCGCTCCCTTTGTTTTCCCTCTCCTCCGGACCGTTTTCTCCCGGGCAGCTCCGACCCGACGCCGCGTCGCAGGCCATTCGGTAGCGGCCGGGCTCCTCCCCGGGAAACAGAGAAGTCCACTTGGTGCTCGTTCCAGTCCGCTCGAGTGTGTGTGAAATTGCAGCGGGAGCTGCTGCACGGACGGGAACGGAGCGCGGCGGCGAGTAAAAAGGGCCTCGGCGTGCTTCAAACAAGCGCGGCTGTGCGGCCGTACCCAACCCCCTAAGCGTATATGGCTGTTCCAAACGGTCAAAAAGCCTGTTTCATTTCACATCTGGCCATTTCTGCGAGAACGGTGGCGAGAATGCCAGATTGATGCGACAGTTGTCAAACCCGCTCCCCAGAATGTGACATCAGAGAGAGGGAGTCTGGTTGCAAATCAACACTTCGCTCCGGGCCTGTTACACAGATTTGTTTTTGTAGTTACCATGTATCTGGAGAGTTGAAAAATTAGCCCACAAGGGGGCACGTCGGCTCTGAATCTCCCTCGAGAACTGGAGATTTGCACAACAGGAACAGGACCGGGGCAACACTGCAGGGGATTTGCCGCCACAACAGTGTTTTTCCGTTTCGGGAAAACCCATTTTTGTAGACGTACTTAGCGTTTTTTGAGAGCGGATTTGCAGCGAGCCATTGAACAGGCCACCGTTCGGGATTGGACCAGTTTACCCAGTGTCAGCCTCAGATCCCCTCACACCGCTTCCTCCATGTCCATGCTTAAAGGCTGAGGCATGGCGTCGCGTGTCCCCTGTCAGCAAACGCTCCCCGCTGTCCTTTACTCTCATGTCCTCTCCAGGAGCATTTCGCGGATGTGACAAACGACGAGCCGTTGCCCCGTCTCTTTGTGTCAACACACAAATTCCCACTAGAGCTCCCCTCTCCTCGAGCCGTGCCAGCCGGAGAGACGGATGAAGCGAACGGCCGTGATTGAAACGTCTGGCAGATTATTTTTGTCACAAATTCTGCGTGTGTGTGTGTCAAGTACCCACTCCGGGCTGCCACTCAGGCCCAGTCGCCTTCTTCCCAGACTTTTAATTTCCCCCCACAAACACGCCGCTCAAAGGCATCCCCTCCACCAATGGCTGCGCATCTTCAGCAGATGACTTGCTAGCAGGAGTTGGCGTACCCCTCACGTACGAGGGGGTGAGGGTACCCCTCGCGTACGCGGAAGTACGTGCCGCGTGCACAAACGCAGTGCTCCTGGCTCGACGGAGCTCTGGAATCGCAGGCGGGCGTGCCCATTATTTTTAAATATCCACAATTAGCTGCGAATGACATTGTTAACTTATGTAAACGCTGCGTTTGGCTACACTCACACTCACTCCCGAAGCTCAATTTGCCGGCGTCTGCGGCGGCCGTGTTTACATAGCCAGGCGGATTTAATTTACCCCGAACGCCGCATTGATTTGTGTAAATACCACACCTCTCATGTAAACGACACTTAGGGATACTCGGTGTTATGTCACAATGGGCAAATGACAAGGCGAGCCGTTTTTAAACTCGCAACATTTTGTTATCTCGCTCAATATCTGGCCCCAAAACTTGTAACTTGGATTGCAAATGTCCATAACTAAAGCGAAAATTCTCATAAAACCAAACTAGCAGGGGCAGTTTGCATTTTTATAGCTCCTCTCCGAATTGTGTCACAATATGTGGCATGTCCCGAATCGAGACGTATTTCTCGAAAGCGCACGCAGATTCGTTTCCCACCCACGCTGTGAACCTTCGTGTCTGAATCCCGCCGAACAGTCCAAGTGATGAAACCGAGGCGTGCAAACCTGCCAGTTTTACGTACCCGGTTTATGGGGCCCGGCTTCAGCTGTCTGGCGCGCCGCTGCTCCCCCTGCTTCCTATGAAAGCCCGACACCTGCCCCCGGCCCCCCCCGCGTCTGTCCGGCATCAACGGGCCGGGACCAAACGATCGAATGCGACCTGTCGTCCACTGTACGGGAACTGCGCGTCCCAACGAGGTGAGGAGGAGGAGGGGGGGGGCGGCGGGGGGGGCAAAAGCCGCATTGGCGTGCGCTTCGCCGCCAGGTGCTCCGATCTAATGCTCAGTCTCCCAGAGTGCGAGCATTACTCCTCATTCTTCCCAGCCCGCGCGTCCAAGGTCACCATCTGCTGTCCTCTCCTTTTCTTTTTTCACGGAGCGGCACCCGAAACCCGATGGACGGGAGCTGGGAGAGAATTCATTTCTGAGAATGCGGCCCGAGAGAAGGCCGGCACTGCGTTCGGAGAGTAAACATCATGGATTTTATCAAGCAGGTCGTTAGGTCGAAGCCCCCACCCCCCCATCCTCCCCCCTCCTGCCATCCCCGTCCCCTCCACTCCAACCCAACGGGCCCCGCGGCCGTGGTTATTGCTCCGCCTCGCCGTTGACACTCGATTACGTCGTGCTCTTCCTGGAATGGACGCCGTTCAATCTGTGAATGTCTCTTCAACGCGGCGAGGGAGGCGCCGATCGTCGTTGTTTGAAAGTAATGGGAGGCGCGTGTGTGCGTGCGTGTGCGTGCGTGGACCACAGAAACACTACGTGTTGCCTTCTCGAAATGCACGGATGCATGGTTTCGCCTGCGATTCAATCCAGTGCCGGGCCTTTCCCGAGGGAAAATCTTTTCATTCGAGTTAAATTAGCCCACGCCATCGCCCCCTACAGGCGGCCCCTGGAACTGCCGGGATCCGTGCTTCTCAAAGGTGAGCCGAGCCCGTTGTGTCCAAGTGGCGACGTCAGATACCATCTAAGGGGGGGAAAAGAATCTGTGCATCAGCTCGGTTTGCCTAATGACTGTGAAATGAACGGATTTAGCCGCGAAAGGTTGCGGAGATTTTCGCCTCGGATGTGGAATTTGGAGACGGGTGGGGGAAAAAAAAAACCCAAATGGCAGACGGGCCGGGAGGAGCCGATTTAACAGCCGGAACGCTGAGGCTGCTGCCGTCGCTTAACCCCATTAACGAGATCTGGGCCCGAAAACGTAATTCGGGATAAGTGATTTGAGTCGGGCTCGAGAGCGCTCAGCGGCAGGCGGTCCCTTTCAGGTGCTCGGGCTTAAATGACTGAACTCCAAAACGATCCACGGAGGCAATTTGAAACGGTTTGGATGGTACAAATCCCCCCCATGACTCGCTGGTCACATCTCTTCCACTCGCAGCATCGCAGTACTGTAAAAGGCTTTCCCTTCTCACGGCTCCCCACCAGCCACCTGAGGGCGTTTCCAAAACTTTCTTATGTGTGGGGGGGGGGGGGGGGGGGGGGGGGGGGGGGGGGGGGGGGGGGGGCGGGACGGGACGGGGCGGGGGGGAGTAGAAGAAGAAGAAGAAGTGGATATTTATAAAGAAAAAAAACAAAAAAAGAGGCCGTCTTTTTACACACTGGATCAAAACTTTCTCTCCCTGGACGGCCCACGGACGCAGTCTACATTAGGATGACGGATCATATGGACAACACATTTTGATAGGTTTTCACTGGAGTATTTAAGATGTATGTATGGGTGCTTCACACAAGGCAGGTTAACTTTTAACACATTCCGGTTCTCCAATTCGACCAAATCTGTATTCCATTTTTGGAGCCCCCAGTATGTGTGTGTGTAGCAGAGATCTCGGCAGGCTCGCCTGGTAGAGCTTGAAATCTGGTCCTCTGTGCACACTGCAGCAAAACCCCCAACCTAAACCGCAGTTCGATGTCCCTTTGGGGGCACCCATACAGATTTTCTACGTGCATAAAACTGCTAGACAGAGACGCAGGTGTGTTGTCACTACCTCGACGTAGTGGACAAGGTTTTACCTCCTCTGGGCGATTTGTACCTATTTGCTTTTTGTCGTAATTGTGTTCCAGATTCATTTCCGTGTCTGTCTTTTTTTTTTTTCTCTCCATGCGTGTCTTTTATTACAACCCAGGCGATGTGATGGCGCAATTGTTGCATTGCCCTGGCAGCCATTTTTACATCTCTCTCAGAACCTGCTTTGGGCTTTGGAAATCGTTCGTGTTGCATTTTTGTGAAATCTCGCACTGGGCTGGGCCTAATCAACTGTTTGTATCGTTGTGTGTCAAGAGGACCGTTTCTGTATACAGTATGTGAACAAATGTTTCTGTTCCTCTCGACCACCATAATGGGTTTTAACCTGTGGAAAAAAAAAAAAAAGAAGCTCAAAAAAGAGACGAGACCAAATAAAATGTAACACTCCCGACTCGGTGCTTGTGTTCTTTGACCCTGTGTCGGTGGAGGCGCACGGAGCGGGGTTTGGTGCCCAAACGAACTGTCAACTGTAAAACAACTTCAACTTCAACTTTTATTTGTTTTAAGTGCCATATCATAACAGCTGTTATCTCAGAGCACTTTACAAGGAGAGCAACAATGTGTACATAGTGAAAACCCCCTGTCCTCAGACCCTCGCAAAGGCTGAGGAACAACTCCCAAGAAAAACCCTGACAGGGAAAAAAGGGGAGAAACCTCAGGGTGAGAGACAGAGGAGGGGATCCTCACCCAGGACGGACAGGCGGGCACAAGCAAAACGGTACTGATGGCTAACAGTTCAGGATATAAATCAATGAATTGAATTGAATCAGTCCATAGTAGCAGGCAGGAGGAACCGCAGTGAGATGAGCCGGGTAGAGGTGGTCCTGGATCCAGCTCAGCGTTGATGGAAGCCGGGAGGGAAAATAAAAATAAAAATAAAATGAAAAATGAAAAATAAAATGAATAGTAAAATGAAAAATAAAAAGAAGATACAAAGAAAATTAAGAATTAAAAAATAAAATATTAATAAAAATTAAAATAAGAATAAAAAATAAATAAATAAAAAAATAAAAATAAATTGAAAGATAACAAAGGAGAGGGGGAGGAGAGGGAGGAAGAGGAGGAGATGGAAAACAGACGGGGAGAGGCCAAGAGGAGAGAGAGAAGCTCGAGGGAACGTGAACCTGATTCACACCCACAGAGAAGGCAGAGAAGCTCAATGTGCCGGGGACCCCCAGCAGACTCAACCTATAGCAGCTTATCTTGGAAACTGACATCTATAGTTGCATATTCCCTTCCCGAGGCTGTAGAAGAGCCTGAAACGCAGTCAGCTCGGTCCTTATGTTCTACCGTAGAGAGGCAGCAGCGCGGCATGGTGGAGAATACGATCTGAATAACAGAACACAATCCTCATTTGGTATGAAATGCTCTGTTACGCGGATCGGTTGTATTGGTCTAACTTTGTCGTTTTGATCGTCATGTCACGCGGTCTTTGCACTGGATGCCATGTTCCATGCCAATTTGGAGCGTGCGGAGCCTCTCGGTGTCCCATTTGTACCCAGTTATGCGAGGCTGGGAGTCGACAGGCATGTAATTATCTCGCTTGTTTTCGTCTTCCCGTGACGCCGAGTAATTATATTATGATGTCAACATAACCTCAGCGATGTGTCTGTGCGAGGTTGTCCTGCTCCGCTCTCAGGTAGCGCAGAGTCGCTTCAAAGCCCCGATCATGGATCCCACGACTCAATTACCAAAAGGGGGAAAAAAGACTGACCCCCTCAAGTACACTTTGTGTCAATTTAATGACAGCGTTCATCAGGGAATCTCTTCATTCTGTTTCCTCCGATTTGCCATATGAATTCCATAGACATACAGTATATGCCTTTTTTAAAGTCTTGTCATCTCAAGAAAATGGCTTTTTTTCTTGTTTCACGTTCGCGCATTTGTTTGTGTTCTGTAAAAGTTCAGCTGTCAAAACTGAGAGAGGAGGAAGACGTGCCAAGCTAATTTGATATCATTAGGTGTCTCGAACGTCTTATTCTCAGGTTAGACTATAAACAAGCGCGCGTGTCTGGGTACAGAAATGACAGATCGCTTTTCAAATAGCTTCATAATTTCTGGGGTTTGTAGTTTCAAGCATTCGCTCACAATCAGTGTCTCGCAGTGAGAGTCTCTTCTAAGATCTTAATAAAAAAAAAAAACAAACTGAAGTCTAGACAGGCTTGAAAAGCTTCGAACACTAAAAGCCGCCCTGGTAAGATAAAAATAAGACAAAACGCGGGGAAAGTTTATCTCTGATTTCAGATCTTTTCATCCCGGCGTCAGTGCGGCGCGGACAAATGACTTTTAATGACGGGAACCGACGCGTGGACTCCAAGAAAAGAAGCGAACGAAAACAAACCGAAAAAAATCCAAAACAGCCAGGGTGTCGGTGTGCGATCGATCCGCCCGGCGGCCCCGACGAGGCTAGAAAACCCCCCTGTGTGAGGGTGCCGGGGTCACCCCAGGTGTGACGCCTCACCTCCTGCTGGGACCTGGTGCTACAGCACGCCCCCCACCCCCACCCCCCCACCACCCCTCACCCCCGTTAAGTCCTTGTCGGGCGTCCCCTCGCTTCCTGGCAGATTTGTCAACCTGTTCCGCTCGGCTGAGCGCGGCGGACGCGGAGGGTCCGCACTCAGCCGGTGTTGGAGCAGATTTTTTTTTTCTCTTCTTCTTCTTCTTTCCCCCCCCCCCCCCCCCCCCCCTCCTTCTTCTTGTCTCTCGCCGCGCGTAGCCTGACATCTGGGGCCGGGGACAAGATGCGGTGCACTGGAGTGGATAATAAAGGCTCTCTGGTTTCTGTGTGACCTCCGGAGAGGCCGAAATTCAAAGCCACGGCTAATCGGATTTTTACCTTGAATGGGCGTAGATTTGGGGCTAATAATGATCAAGGGGAGGCTTAATAGCGGGGTAATAACTTTCTGGGGAGTTAAATAACAGTGGAATTAAGCGTCTAGTCATTCTGTTGGCACAGCGGCAATGTGCTATGTCTATGTGCTATGTGCTAGGACGCCGCTCACTGATCACCCTGGGGTTATTTATAAGCGTCTGGACTGCAGATTTGTGTCGTCTGGCGTTACCCCCCCCCTCACATAATCTCTGCAGCGGGGCATCGTCTCCAAGGCGGATCCGTCTGAAGGATGAGAGGGAGAACTCGCCCCACCCTCGTCGACAAGACGGAGAACGAGGGACCGTCCGCGCCGGCCAGGACGTGATGGAGGAACTCTCTCCGCAGCGGCTGACCCTCCTCTGCCTCCCGAGTCTCCGAGGCTCCGGTTGCCATGGACACTGTGAATGAAAGTCTTTAAAGCGCAGTGGTGTGGCTCTGCAGTGCCTCCGCACCGATCGCTTCGTGTTTATTCCCCTTTTTTTTTCTTCCGTCTCATACCATATGAACAGAATGTCGCACGTGTTGGGTTCGGTAACCTGAAGCGAAGAACAATCGAGTTGTTGATGTAGGTTTTTACAAGCAAGAGAAGGGGAATTAGCTAATTGGAGTCAGGGATTCATTCATTGTTTTTCTCAACCCTAACCTCAAACAAACTTGTTTCAAACAAACCTGTTTTCTTCTCATAAAAGTACCTCCGTTAATGTTTGTCAGCCAGACACACACCCAACCCAGTCATTCAAATCTAGTCGTTAGATGCTTTGAAGATTCTTAACATCGATGTGTAGCTCTCTGAGTCATGCATACGATGTGTTAAGATTGTGCGAACAGTGTGGAGGATTTGTAAGCTACATGGGCAGATATTCCTATATTCCTTAGAGCTGTGCCGAGACCAAGCAACACTTGAGGTAACTGAGTCAGCTCACAGATGCAAAGACAAGCAAAATTGAACATGGAAAGCTGCTTTAGCATCTCAAACGGCCTTGTCAAGGCCCAGATATAATCAGATGCATTTGTAAGTTGATGTAAGTAGACAAGAAAGCTTCCTCCAACAGTTTTTCTTAATTTCCCCCAATATTGTTGTACTGTATGCCTTGAACAAATGAGTGAATCAAACTGTGACTCACGTAATGTGCTTGTGTGATGATTCTCAAATCTTTTCTTTAACCGTCTCTTGTGATTCCCATGTCCAGAATTAAGCCATTCACTTCCAACTCCCCCTCGCAGACGTTCAGCATCATTTGTATGTACAGTGCTAAGAGTCAGATGTTGTAATTTGCGGCTCAATTCGGTAATCAAATCTGCCCCCCCCCCCTAGTCAGGGTCTTCTATTCCCCAAAAGAGAGTGTCTTATCAACGTTAATGAAGTGTGAGAATGAAGCTCTCTGTGTCTCCCCACATCTCTCTCTCTCTCTCTCTCTCTCTCTCTCTCTCTCTCTCTCTGCTCAGCTGTCTTTGAAGTGAAACAGTTGGTCTGCTAGGGGAGCCGCATGTAACAAAGAGGAACAAACCCCGATGTTTCCTTAAGTTGTGATTCACAAAGAAGAGCGCTTCAGAGGTTCATTACTCGGGGAAGTTGCACAGATGATAATCGTTTTGGGCACTGTTCTAAGTCTCAACTGGGAGATTTCCAGCTCCTTAACTGTTAATTTTCCATCTTAAATTGATTATAGTCTCAAGACCGAGACGAGAAGAGGAACAGATACATTTCGTAATTATCAGCACATTTATTATCAGCATTAAAATATTCATGGGAGATTAAATATTACTGGGTTTTTTTTTCTGTATTAATGTGTCCTAATCTCCAACCCAGCATTTTAGAGAGAGCCTATCTGGTTTACGGATTTGTGTTTTAGGACGGAAATGAAGGCAGCTAATTGGAAGCGGCCAATCCAATCAGTGCGATGATAAACAGAGTGACGCCTGTGTCCTGATCTGAAGGTTAGAGACGGCTGCTCCCAGGCTTCCACGTTCCCCGCGGAAAACGGAGGCTGCGCTGCTCTGTTTGGCCCGGGCTGCTGCTGCTGCAAGAGCGCAATACAGATCTCGGTGTGACAAATCTGCAGCCCCAGACTGAGACGCATTGAACAAAAGTTGCTCTGGATTCTTTTTTTTCTCCGTGAGCGGTGTTACCTGCAAAGAAAAGAGCAACCTGCCAAAAAAAAAAAACGAAGCCACTGTTACTGAAAATGTACATTCCCGCAGATCTCTATAGACAGTGCGTACAAATACACTCTTTACACGTGCGTCATGATTTGCAAATGCGTCACGTGTTGTAGAAAAGAGGTGTGGGGATGAGAGGAAGGAAGGGAGACAGACTGAATGTGTGTGGGGGAGACACTAAGCCAGTCCTAGCCTGGGGAAGCCTGGGGAAGTGTGGCCGCAGGGTCTGTCTCTTTTGTCTGCAGCGCTGCTATGGGACATGTACCGAGGCCGCACAGCACTGCGTCTGTCACAACTGCGGAGACGGGCAACAACTTTCTACCATTATGGGTTTTTTTTTTTTTTTACACGGCATAACGGTCTTTAACAGTTAGCAACCGCTCGTTCTGTTGTTGCATTTGTTGGTGGTTCGAGAGCTGAAACGAACATTTTTCCGCGTTTCTCACCAAAGCCAAAAGACACAACGTGCTGGCGGCGAATCACATAAACTGCTCGAGTGAAGACAGCTGTGTTACCTCGGGCCCAAATGCGCATTACTAATCACCAATCCGACTCGCAGCTTTGAAACCAGCAGCACGCTCCTCAGTGGAGACGTACCGCTGCACATTTGTTCAAATTGACGCCCGGGTGTCGATGAGAAGATTTTCGGCTTCACAACAACCACTTTAATAGAGTGGCGCACAGGCTGGGCCTTTGTTTTATCCTCAGGGCAGAGCGGGAAGGGCTCCGGGGATGCTCCCACCCCAGTCTTAGGGGATTCTGTGACAGGTGTCACCTTCACCGTGGTTCACCTCCACAACTAATTGGCAGTGACTGTGTACTTTGCGTGTGTGGCGTAAGCCTTGAAATTGTTATTTGACCCCGTGCGTCTTCTCCTTCGATGTCCGGCAGAGCTCACAGACCGATGTGGAATCACCCAGTAAACGTCACGGGTGGGGGTGGGGGGTGGGGTGGGGGGGGGGGTGGGAGCAATCTGGCCCCGGATTTACCCCTGTGGATGCTGGCCGGAAAGAAATAAAGAGCTCAAAGGGCACCTGGGAGCCAACACCGGGGTTTAACATAGACCGTGAAATGCCGAGATGTGTTTGGACAGCAGATGAAAAAGTGCTGCGAGGCGCACTGGTTGAAAACAGGAATGCAGACGTCTCATAAACATGTCACACAGTCGTCGGCGGTGTGAAACAAACAAGCCGAGGCTTGGTGTGAACCCATAGGAGAGGACCCTGAAGTGACCTTGAAAACAGTTTCCCAAACGTTGTCTCTCTGGAGCTAAACTCTGGAAATTAACATTTGCGTCACTTTTTTTTTTTTCTCGATCCAACCGAGTGGCCTTGGTCAGGTAATTGATATGAAGATTAATCCACAGGGGATCCTTTCAGTAAGAGCACTAAAGCACTATATTTTTCAACATCCTGGTGCTCAGAGCTAGAAAGATAGATAGACAAATAAATCATTACATATATGCATACACGTCCATATATGTAATATATGCTGTAATTGGGCTGGTAGGTAGATTTTATTGAATTGTTTCTGTTATTTTTTTGAATTATTTTTTATGTCATCATACATTTGTAACAGCAGCAATAGAGCACGTCTGTATGACTCTAAACAATACCTTTCTCTCTTTTTCCAACCCCTCTTATCGAGAATTGTCATGCGGACGGGCTCGACGTTATGCTATGTGCCAATCTGATGTGTGATACGTGCGCACAAATGACACAAAGTGCTTTTGAGAGGGCACTTGCTTGACAAGGCTGGTTCACAGCAAATGGACACCGGAACAAAGATGTACCCGGTGTTATAGTGAAAGAAAAGCCAAGCCATCTCAGGCCAAGGATAAAACAGAGCTCATCTGTCAGTCATTCAGCCCCAAAACCTATCCAGTATATTCATGCGTTTGCTCTATGTCATGCAATCTAAACGTGTGATCATTTGAATGCCACTTACGATGTGAATGTCACCAGAACTAAACACATTCGGCTTTATAAGTTCAAAGACATCTCTCTGCGCCTCTATCAGGCTGAGGTGGATATGTGAGAGTTATGTTTGTGTAGATGTCACCACCAGAGGGCAATGTGTAAGTGCACATGCACCTCCTAGGGGCAGCTATTTCAGCACACAATCGCTGGAGACCTTCTGCACTAATCCATTCTATTAATTATCACTCTGGCTTGCTGTTTTGCCACTTTTGCATCACGAAGTGGCTCTGGAATTGTATATCAGCGGCGCACCGGGTCAGAGGTTGAACACGTGTTTCACTTCCCCCGCTCGTCGGGAGCCACTTTGATGAGCTGCTGTCAGAAATAGCTCGGCATGGCGGGGCTGACTAATGATGTTTTTAGGGAGACTGGGCCCTCCCACCGCAGAGAGCCGCACACGTAGCTCAGGAGGTCTGATTGACAGATTGAGATCATGGAAATTGCAGACAAAAGGTCTTTATGGAAATGTATGCAGAATTAAAACATTACACAGCCCTCAGTCTTCACTCCTTATTGCAACAGAGTGAGTATCCGAGCCAGATGAAAGGGAGTATGAAAATGTCACTCGGAATCCCAGTAATTCCCACTATTGTTGCAGACTTTGAGAAAACCCACATGCCTGACTGCGTTACATAACTGCATTTGGCATTTCTGGTGCAGCTGGAAAATGCTTTCCAGTTCCATTGAGCAAATAGCTATTTTGATGTCTGTATCAACACATGTATTCTCCTTCGCTCCCTCGCTGTGCGGTGTCCTGGAGGGGCCAGTCCTCGGGCCGCTCCCTTTTCTTTTTCTCTTTTCTCATCCGCTTTCAAGACAAATCACTGTATCACCGTTGTGCTGACGATAGGCAGATTTACATATCTGCTCACACCAATTACCTACTCCTCTCCGAGCTCTGGATACATCTTAATTCTCCCCACCAAAACACAGACAAAACTGAAATAGTTTTCGATGCTTATGTAATAACAAATTAGTTTATGTTGGGGTTTTTTTCTCGCTGACTCTGGTCTCTTTCAAGTATCAGCCTTAATGACTGAGTATAAAGTAAAACTGTGGACACCAACTTTGTGTCTCTCATACCTTTTTAAAAGGCCCCTGACTAATCCAAAAGAGGGCAAAAAGGTGGAGGATGCCGGGGTGAGTGGTGCCGGAGATACGGAGCCAAACCAGGCAACTAGCTGCCACTCAAGCAGCCTCCGCCTTAACTATGCATAACTGTGAGCCTTAATACAATTTAAATGAGACCATTATATGAAATTTCGTTCCAAAGTCGGGCTTTAGAGCTGGCCTCGAGTGGCCGTTTGAGATAGCTTCCGGCACTTGGCACCAGCGGCTTCATTTCAGATGTTTCGAAAATGTTGGCCGGCATTTCTCCACGCAGCTACCAGGGAACACGCAGCTCCGGGGAGGTGTGGGGGGGACAGGAGGCGTGACTCCGAGCGCGGCGAAATAAAAAGCGGAGCTGGTGCTATTACCTGGCCGAGGAACCTGCAAAATCGTTTGAGCTACCGACAGGACGAACGCTTTGCGGCGTGTCACCGACCTGGTGAGATAGCTATCTGGATTTAATCAGCAGTAACGCCGTCTCGGGTTGCATTTGACTCTCGCAGTACAACATTTTGTGTTTTATGATCCAAGTATGGCTTGTTGCAACGAGCTGCCCGATCGCCCCCGTCGCCGTATTAATGGCCTCGGCAGTTACAACAATTAGTACACCTCTGACTGAAATGGCTATAGAAAAGGACATAATGCAACTTGCTGAGGCGGAAAGGGTCATTTACTCCCAGCGACGACCATCACTGGAGAGCCTGATCTCTAGATGTAGGGGTTTGCGAGCTGTCCGGCGTATTTCCTGTCTCATGAGCCTGATGAGTGCCCTGATAGGCTGCAACTGCCATGACACCACTTAGGCACAAAGCAAAGTCAAGTGCGGGAGTGACTGCGTAATGGCTCGCCAGTCAGAGAGCGGCACTTACCAAGACGTGTTTTGAAAACGTGAAACGATCACGTAACTTTCTGTGGATTGTTACAGTGCTTCGGACCGAACACTTCGCTGAACTCAAACCCCTTTTTCTTCACATTAATTCATGTACATTAGCCAGTCATCGTGATGCCGTCCAGCCGTTGTGATTGCATCACGAAGCGGTTTACGTCAATCGGATCAACTCAATTTCAGCAGTTGAGCATGATGCAGTTAAGGGGTCTGATGGGCTGCCAGTATTTCATCGGAGGCTAATTGGAGAGTTGTTTAAAACTGTCAACCTTGAAGTTAATAAGGAATATTCAACATTTTAGCGGTCTGAACGCTGTCCCTTCGGGGCCATTTAGACGTGCACTGTGCCATTAACCAAAAGGTTGGTGGTTCAATCCCGCCCAGGGGCCTGCCTTTATTTCTCTCCGGGAAAATGAAGCATCAATTCAAACGTTCAATTTGACTGAAGTGTAATGAAGCATCTGAACAACTCCACTCTTGAATTAGCAAAAACAGAAGTGTGCTTGAGCAGCGCCGTGAAACGGAGCGCTGTCAGAAGATTTCGTGCTCATTTCTCCACCTGAGAACCGGAGAACCTTGGATCTGAGGGAGTTTGAAGAACCCAACAAATTGCACAATGCGTGCCTCACGCATCATCTGCAACACGCCAGCCCTGCAAAAACCGACGCATCTTTGACACATCTTGAACACTTAATCCAAACTCCCCCCGTCCTACTGCTTGTGTGATTCCCTCCACAGGTGTTACAGTCAAGCTCCTCTGAAGCATTTAGGAGGCAGCTGCCAGGCTGTTAACTCCAGCTAGCTGACGCTCCCAGATCACCCCTGGTCTTGCTTTCCTGTAAAATTCAGTGGAAACCACAAGATGTTTGTGATTACACAGAGTATGTGGTCTTGGCCCGAGTTGCCAAGTAATATGTTTTACTTGTAGAAAAAAACGTTAGGACTGAATTGTCTCCTTCACGTTTGCTGAATCTGATCAGGCTCCGGCAGGTTGCGACTCAGATGCGATTTTACATTCTCTCTTTTTGCAGCCATGAAGTATAAATGCAGATAAAGACAGCGTCTGGCGTTATGGAACGACTTGCACTGGACTGTCCAGCGCGGTCACAGCTGCCTCTCACTCTCGTGGAGTCATTTCTGCGATTCTGCCACACGTCAGAGACCCTGGCCGGGTTTTGACAGGCCCATGCGGCCTCAGTGAAATTAAAAACATCATCCGTCCTCGCGCCTGCCTGGTTGGTGGCACGCGATAACGGAGCGCTCCGGATGGATGCGCGCGCGTGAAAAGCCTGGAGAGGCGCGCGGGGTAAACGTTGCGGCCGGCCGGCCCTCGTGCACGTGTACGGAACAATTCCATGCTCCGCTGTCGCGACAAAAAAGCGGGCCGAGGCGGCAGCTATTTGCTCCTAATTTAGATGATGAGAGAGAGAGAGAGAGAGAGAGATGAGAGGTCCCTAACATGGGAGGGTGTGGGGGAGGGGGGAAATCTGGTCGGATACTGTACTCTCTCCTGCAGGCTGCGGTAGCGCCAGTGTGACTCTGTGGGATGATAGAGAAAGCGGACCGTAGAACACCTTCGCCCTGATGTGCGAAGCCACTGCAACGTGACCAGTCGTTGTAGGGCGTTTGTGTTGAATGGCAGATGTCCCTCCGGTTCATTAACGTCCGCTCAATTAAATATTTCTTCAATTAAACGTCCGTAGAAAATAAGTGATTTAAAAAAAAGAACGTTTCGCCTTTCCGTCCCAATACACATTCGTTTAAAACGGAGATGCTGCACACATTTAAAAGAGCCAAATGAAACTAGGAGCCGCAGCAAAGCGCTTTCCCTATCAATTAATTAATCAGCCGATGATTTTCTCTATTTTACAGTTAAATGCTTGAAAATAGACAGGACGTTTTTCAGCGCGTTTTTTTCCCCGAACCCGCCGTAACGTGTCTTTATTAGCCCGGAAAGCCAAATATGTTTACTTCATTATCGCAGAGGGGCCATGTTGACAACGTCCATTGAAGTATTGACTAACCAGCTATTTTTCATCAGCCTCAATTTGCGACAGAGATAATAATGTTGACAGATTGTGATTAAAAATAACCTTGCCGCTGCCCTGTGGCTGTGGTAATGAGACGAAAAAAGCTGGAGATCAGGCACTAAATGCACCTAAATAATGTAAATATGATATGAGGCGAGACTGTTGTTGAATCGAGAATGACTCCTAGATCTGCACGATTACGTTTCGTGCCCGTGGTATCTGCCAGGTTGTTAAATGGCGAAAAGGAAAGCGAGGTCCATTAAAGTATCCGTCTCTAACAACATAAAAGCGGTGGTTCAGGAAATAGACAATGAGGTCAGAGCCCCCCGGTACCTAAAAGTACAACGATGATGATTAGGAAAAATAGGCAAATAAGCAGCGGATTACACCGTCAGAACCAGTAGGCGACACTGGTGTGCAGCTTTGACGATGGGGCGGCTCATTTCCCCCCCACCCCCTCTGCCGCTGTGTCTCAGTCCTTGGGGACTGGAGAGTCCGTGTCATGATTCATGGCCAGCAGTGGTGCAATTGAACATTTTAAGAGGAACCAGGGGTATAGAGTCCCAGCGTAAGCCTTAATAAATGGTGTTCTTAAGAGCCATTCATAGCCTGTCCCGGGCACGGGGAAATGATGACGGATTGGTTTTCTTTGCTCTGCCTCATTTCTTATCCAAATGAAATCCGGGAAGTCCATTCATCCCGCTTAGGAGATAATAAATTGGTTGAGTTGTTGGCTGTATATAGACCTCATAAGATGACCCACCTCTGGGCTTACCGTGGGCCGGGCTTCTTTACCCCCACCCCCCAGCAGCGCCTGCCTCTTACTTACTGCTCTCTCTCTCTCTCTCTCTTTACGGTCACTTTTTCACAAGTGTCACTGTGCTTTACGGCCCGCTCGCTTCCCCTGCCCTGATTGTTTGCGCAGCCGGATGCGCGCATGCAAGTAAAACAAATAGCCCGAAGCCAGTGGAGATCTAAATCACCTCCACTGTAAATATTAATCCTCGAAGCTCTGACTCCAGCGCTACAAGTACCACTCACCGCTCTGCTATGAGCCCTGAGCCCGCCCGCTGTTTCAGAAAGCCCAACCATTCTCCGCACTCGGCAGGCATGGCAGCATCGGTACAAGAGTTTGTGGGATTCAGATGTAAAAATGCAGCGGATGATCACTAGAGGCTGGGATTGAGTACAAGGCAAGCAGCTGAAACCACACCTCTGGAGGTAGAGGCTACTCTAAGGCTTTGGACCAGTGAGGAGGTAACGTGGAAGGAATACAGTGGGATCAGGGGTATTCTGTAGGTGGCAATTCTAGGCTGCTTCGGCTTTACAATGCAGGCTACTGAATACTCTTGTGACTTGTGGGTTGACTCACGATCTATCATCTTCAGCTTTGGCCGCTGCGCAGATAGTAGTTTAAAGCGCGTGCAGCCGTATTTTAAAGATGCTGATGTTTGTGTTATCTGTCCAAACCGGCTCGACTCATTCCAGAAGTAAATTGCATTCATTCAGGGAACTTTTTGTTCTCATTTTAATTAACTTTTGAAAGAGACCACGGATGGAAAAGAAAAACACTTTAACCTCAGCTCTGTCGAGTCCCGACAGCCTATTCCCCGCTGAAGATGTACTGCGGGTCCATAAAGCATGTCCATGCCCTCCATCCGTCCATTCAACTCCTCTCTCAATCCGCTTTATACCTAACTGTTGTTGGAGTGGTCTGCTCGGAGTCAATCTCCAATGCACCCTGAAAAGGTCTATTCACACCATTCACTCACTCACTCACTCACTCACTCACTCACTCACTCACACCTTGGGGCGATCGTGTGTTTCTGTACTTGGTTCAGGAAAAAGTTGACAAACCCTGTTGTTCAGCACAGAGCGCAAAGCGATCGCTGATCCTGTGAGCTGCAGGCAAGACAGTGTGGGTGCCAGACCTGCAACAAAAAGGAGCGCCAGATCCGTAAAGAAAGGGCTGGAAGTATATATTGCGCCACGGCGTGAGTTGTACACTAATCCCCTCCTGAACCTCCTGAACCGCTCCTGATCAGCAGGTCAGCACCTTGCAGCCTCCGCGTTTCAGCGGATTTACGCCGACACATGTAGCACAGACGCTCGAGTGGAACGAGAAAACCCGAAAAAAAAAAAATCCCTGAAATCCTTTATACGTGACGCAATTATCGCTCTGTGCTCTTTGGAGGACTGCAGGGAAGTTTTGACACGTGTCATATTCGGCAGGAAACTCGCAATTTGAGAGGTGTTGGCGATGAAAACCCGGGCTTGTTTCTAATGAAGCAGCTTTCGCTTGCGTCACACGCGGCCTCGCGTATTTGCACGTCGTGTGTTTACGTCCGCGGCCGATAATCAAATGTTTGAGCAAATGAGGTCCCGGGAGGCCCGGCGCGAGAGGACTACGCGGCGTCACCGGCGCGCCTGGTCTGCGAACGTGACGGGCAGGTGCGGAACGGAAAGGCCAGAGGATTCGTCGGCTGCCACGCGATTTGGCGGCTGGGAGCTGAAGCGGGAACGCCCAGACGGAGCTCTGGACTCCTCTCCTCTCTCCCTGGTTGTCTAGAGAAGCGACCGCAGGAGACATGAGCAATGCAGCTGAAATTTATGTAGAAGGCACCGTGAGAATTTCTGGCGAGGTGTCACCTTGAGGATGGATCCCACCCCCCACCCCCACCCCCCCTCTCTCGTTCAGAATGTGTAATGAGTCGTCATTTACATATCAGGCATAGCGCGGGTGGGAACGCCTAACAGTTAACAGTGGCGCTAAGGTGTTAAGCCGCCAGTGTTAAGTTCCTCGTGATGACAGATCACGTCCGTGGGCGTAATGGAACTTCGATGAGCCGTTAAAGTGATTCGAGCGTGTATGGCAACACTGTTCACGTCGTGCCAGTGCACACAGTTACACTTTGATAGGCGATGTGACGTGAGAGTGGTGCCCATGATGTCAGCTGATCAGTGCAATTCTCTAATCCTACTCCGTCTGGCCTTGACTCGGTTTTTAATATTAGTTATTATTATCTGTTTTTTTTGTATTCTCAGGATCAATCTTTTCATTTATTGTCATTGGTGACCATTGGCACCATCCATCCATCCATCCCCTTTCTCACCCTTTCAGTCAGAACGTACCACTAAATGTCCATCCCTCGCTGTGGACATGTAAATGAGTGTCGAAGCACATGCAACAACACACATCTATAAAGAAGCTGCCGAGCAGGGAGAACCACCTATGGATAGCCGCCGACGCCACGCAAGAAGCTGAACACGGACGATTATGGCTCCCCTGCCTCTGGCTTGTGAGCCACAGGAAATGCTGGGACAAGCCCCCCCCCCCCCCCCCCCCCCCCCCCCCCCCCCCCCGCGTTGAGACAGCAGCTGTAGCTCTGATGCGTCTCATTTGAAAACGGAATCCAATAAGGCAGGTCCACAACGCTGCCGCGTCCGCTCTCATTCCCATCTTCGTTCCTCCCCCCTCCCGATTCGCCTTTTCGTTTCACCCGGCCGCGTTCTCTTACCGAGACCGTCCTCAGAAACAAGGCGGGGTGATGTGTGTGTCACGGGCGAAACGTGTGCGCGTGTAGCCTCCAGCAGGTAAAAACGCCACATGCACATTACGAGCAAATTTAAGCGCACGCCACGTCCAGGAGGAGCTGTGGAGTGCGCCGTACCACCCACACCACGCACGCACACAGCAGCGGCGCATACATTCTAAACTGCTTTCTTTCATTACAACACCCTCAGGTTTAACTTGCATCTGCGCGCGCGTGCGTGTGTGTGTGTGTGTGTGAGAGCTGTTTACATGTTGACATCACAACGTCTAGCAGGTCTGCAGTTCAAGCCACCCACCAGAATAAAACGCACTCTCTCTCTCCCATTCACAAACGCGCACTCATTAGTCCGGGGAGAGCGCTACGGCGGTAATGAGTGGATCCGGCTCCGGTGATAGAGCTGAAGTGTCTTCGGAGGCAGCGAGGTCAGCTGCATGCTGCCTCAGTGGCACGGCACTTTAATTAGAGCGCTCTATAATGGAGCCCTATCTGGAATGGGCCTTAATGAGCACCTAGTCGCTCTATGTGTCCTTAATTTGTTCCACATAACCGAGGCCATGAATAATCTCAAACCGTGGATGATCATCTAAAGCCGGTGGTGGTGGTGGGGGGGGGTTGCTGCGGAGTTGAGGGGAGGGGGCGGGGGGGGGCTTATGGGAGATATATATTTTTGTTGTTGTTGTTTGAGTCACGTTAGCTCGCGCTCACAGAGCTGGCGAGGCGAGGCGAGGCGAGGCGAGGCGCGTGCCCCTCTGAGGTGTGGACAATGCGTCGGCCTCGCGCTCCCGCAACGCGCGGCGCACAATGCGAAGGGGCCGATAGTTGCCGTGGCAACCGGGCCAAAAAAAAAAAAAGAATAAAGAAAAAGTAGCAGGGGAGGGGGGTTGCTGGAGGGTACACGCAATAGACACGCTCATCAACACGCGAGCCCTCTCGGAAGCCGAGTGCTTTCGCAACCGCCGCTACGCGCTTGTCTCCTCTCCTCTCCTTCCCTCCCTGCTTCCCTCGCTCCTCGACCCCCCCCCCCCCTCCCCTCCCGCGTGCGCGTGCGCGTCGGACGGCGTAATCTGCTGACAGCCAGATGGATAGGTGAGTGTGCCGTGTTTGTATGGCTTCATTACAGCGGCGGAGGTTCGGAGGCAGCAACCTGTTCATCCATCATCCCCCTCCCTCCCTCTCTGCCCCGCAGTCTGGATTCGGCTCTGTACTCTCTCATTCACGCGCACGTGCGTGGACGCTATCGCGCGCGCACGTCCCCATGCATTATACACAAGCACACACACACACACACACACACACACACACACACAGAGCGGGGGGGGGGGGCAGAGCGCCCACCGTAGAGAAACACAGTTTTGTGCCTGCGTGGACTTACTTACACATGCATGCATCAGCGCCCACGTGTTCACGCTGACACAAGCACTCTCACATTCATACATACAGGCAGAGCTGAAAGACACTTCAAAAGGCAAACTTCAATGAGTTGCCGCGCGCGCACGCACACACACGCACACACTGAGCCAGTCTTGCTGTACTAGGCTCGCCTTGCCTCTCTCAAGCTCCCTCCATGCCCCATTTCTAGCCTCTGCCCACCATCTTCTATGTATTTTTTACCCCCCAACCACAGACTCACACGCAGATGCACACACACACACGCAGTCACTCTCTTGCTGCCACTGCTGCACAGCTCTGCCTGGCTCCCCTCCATTTATTGCACCGCTCCTTATACATATTTGACTTGTAAATCGAGGCTCTATTTGTGTCATGCCCAAGAGGTACTGTCAATTAGTCTAAATACCGTGACGCATCTTGTGAGAGGGGAGAGAGAGAGAGAGAGAGAGAGACAGAGAGAGAGAAAGAGAGAGGGAAAAGAGGGAGAGTGAGGGACAGCGTCGGCGAGGCCGGAGAGAAAGGAACAAGGCAGGAAAGTGAGGCGGCTACAGTTGAGGGCGAAGGAGGGGACTCGTGGAACCTCGGCGGTGGGAACGGATCTCAAATCAGCTGCGTGTCGTCAGACAAGCATCCCCCCCCCCCACCCCCACCCCGCACCCAGCTCACAACCCATTCCTCCCACTCCAACCCACTGAGCATCTTGGCAAGAGGTGCCTATGAGACGCTCGTCCCCGGAGAGGCGCTGAACGCGAGGGGGGGGGGGGGGGGGTGCTGCGATTCGCACAGGAAAGAGAGAGAGGCGTGCGATGGCGGTCCAGCATATGTTTCCGGAGGCCTGCTGGGCCACACCTACGTACATGTGAATCCGCACACGTGCGCTCACCGCAGTCACACCCCCTCCGCTCTTACTGTAGGTGACAGGTTCTGTGATGCGCAGCGGGGGGAAAAAACACATGCAAATGCCAAGACGTATGCAAAGTTTAGCTACGTTATGCTAAATGAATGCAGCTTATCTTATTAAGGTAATTATTAAGGTACCTACCTAGCTACCTACCTACCTTATTATTGTAATCGAGGCTTCATTGGATATACGAGCTTGGTCTCAACTCGCCCTCTGTGAACAAATAAAGGTATGCAGAAGAAGCTCTACCCTGATCCTCATGAGTCCCTCTGCCAATCGCTGTCCTCATTACTAGTATGCATTAGTATGCATGTATATGTTAGCATTTGACTCATACTCAGGAACACATGCAGTATGACGTGGAGGTAGTCTTTTTGCCTCATTACAGCAGTTACGTACCCAAACGCGCGCGCACTTCACTCGTCTTTAGCTCGGTCTGTGTCAGATTGCCTGTGTTGATCTTGTGTTGAGGCCGTTGCGCTCCCTGTGTTTGCCTCGCATGTTGTTTGTTCCCTTTTGTACTTGGAGTGGGATCTTTGTTTTGCCCTGCTGTCATTTTCTCTCGGCTCTAATTGTGTTACAAATACCTGCTTTGACTCTTAAATACTAGCCAGTCAGTTGCCAGCCTGCTTCCTAAAACTGCCCCGAAACCTTAAACACAGTGATAAAACTGTTACATTAGCTAATACTCTTGGCACAAAGCTCTGTCTTAAACAGAGGTTTATATTTAAAGTCAGTTTCTGATACAGTTACAGTTAGTCGAATTTGGTAGAAGTTTGAAACAGGCATATGATGCATTGCCGCTTGGAAGGCTGTCATTATGCTTTCATACTTTTTCCAGTTATTCAACCATGAAATATCTGGTTTGACACTTATATTCTTGACTCAAAGCCAAGAATGAGCCGCTATTACTTGGTAGCAAAGGCATTGTGGCTGGCCGTCAAAGGTAAAAGACGTGAAAAATGGTTGTAATCCAGAAAGAACTGACAGAAAATGAAAGGAGAGAGAGCGCACTGCACAAAGGTAGAACATGATTATGGGTCGCCGTCTTGGACCCATTAGCGTGGGTGCTGAGGGGGAACCTGGAAATATTATTCTTACGTTATCAATTATTTCTGTAAATTGGACAATTTCTACTTTAAACGCTTAAACCTGAGCTGGTTTAAGGTGAACGTGTCGCTGATTATAGGGAACGCATGATGCTGGACATACAGTATGTGTTAATATTGATGGACGGGGGTGTGCTGTATGCCCACCACTGACAATAGTTCGTTTGCAAAAACAGCTCAAGTCATCCATGGAGCAAGATTTTATCGGTTTCTGGGTGAGAGGAAGGCCAGATAAACTCGATATGAACCCGTCTCTCTTGGGTTTAAGCTTTTTCTGTGGCATGTCTGTGTCCTCAACGCACCTCACTGTCCAGGAGCTGTTTCGCGCCCCCCCCCTCCCTTCATGCATCAGTGATTACGTGACGGGGATCGCTTTTGTTGCCCGCTGTTGTGTAAAGTGCTCACGAATTGGCATAGCTGCGTAAAATGACGCCGGGCCTGCGAATGCACACATCGCCACTCTGAAGTTCAGATCGCGTCGAATTCCGAGCCTCGTCTTTGCTAAAAAAAAAATGCGTCGCATCGCTCTTTCTCCAAAGATGAATTTGGTTACGGTAATTATATGCCTGAGCATAGAATGGCTTAGGAGGCGCAACACGAGTCGATAAACAGCAAACGCTGACCGGGGCGCGCTTTGAAGCTGTCGACTGATGCAGGGTGTGTGACGCGACACGTCGGTCATTAAGGGACTGGGGGGTGGCGGTGCACCTCCCCCCCTTTGTCACGGACGGTCCACCGCAGCCTGTGCTGAAGGGGGATGCCGAAGTAACCATTGAAAACTCCCCTCCCGAGCATTCAGAGAAGTCCAGTGGCCCTTTCATCCCACGGCAATAAAGATCGCAACCTATGCTGGAAAGTGGAATCTGAAGAGGAACAACATGGTGCTGGGTGTGATTACCGGGGGCCTGCTGCAAAAGTCATCTGAATGGCACGCGTCCTCCACCGAGACCAGCCGGTTCAATACGTCTACCTGTGGAACTACACACAAATAGCCAAGAGGCAACGCTGTTGTTCTTAAACATGTTACCCATTTAGATCCTTTGTTGATGATGCTGTCTGTTCCACCATCGCCAATCCTTCCACTCGCTTTCCACTCGTGACTAATCAGCAGTGGGGGACCCTTTACAGACCCTTAGGACTTCACAAAGGCCTATCGGAACGGAGAGCGCAGGAGAGGTTGAAGTTAAAAACGGCCGAAGACGAGAGTACGGGAAAGCTTAAAACACAAGCACAACTCCAGAACAGGAATTGAAAGTCGTCAGTTGTACGCGTTTTTTCACCCACTGGGAAGTCCGGAGGACTTGTCAGTCTGACAGATCTGATGACGCCAGCCCAGGCTCTGCACCTGTGCGCCCCGCGAAAACTTATACATGCCCGCCATTACACCAACTGTCGGTCAGTGAAGTCATCATTGCCTCATTATTGCACAGGGGGAAAGGTAAGACATTACATGATGGTGCACTCAGAATGGAATTTCACTTTGATCATGCTAATGAATTTGTTTGAATGGGTCAGTCGGTGTGTGTGTGTGTGTGTGCTCGCGCGAGGTCTGTAGTGCAACTTTGCACGTGGTGATGAAATGAGCCCTCGGCGTTCACGTCAGAGCGGGAGACCTCGAGGTGCCCTCATTGTCTGTTTCCGTGTTGCCTTTTGAGGATGTTTATTTCATTTCCACTATGCAGCTGAATGTCGAGTGGGTTGCTTGCCGCAAAGGACGTTCCTGGTGTCGGTCTGTGTCCAGTTAGTTAAAGGGTCGCTGTTAGGCCCTTGCAGTTGGTCTCACTGTTGCTTTCCTTTCGTGATGACATCATTTCTCTGCCCAAGCGAATCCTGACTCACGAACGCCCTATTATACGAAACATTCAGAATACGAATTGGGCTCTGATTAAGTTTCCGTCCCGTTTAACAACATATTTACGCTTTGTACGACAGTTTTTTTTTTTGGGGGGGGGGGGGGGGTGCAAATTTTCATGTTCTCATAATAGGAAGTTTCTAAGATACCAAAGCCCGTCCGGTGCGAATTCATTTCATATCTCGATGTTCCACTGTAATACGAGTTACCCATGCATAGGAGAACTACATATAGTGACAGGGATTGGAAGAAATCCACGGAAGCTTTTGGTGCCGTTTGCCCGGTGCCCGTGGACTCCCTTTCGACCCGTTTGCCCGGGTCTGCGTGTCAGTGCGCCAGGTGGCGGGAGGGTGAGGATTACCTGCCTGGGTTGTCTTCAAATGAAACGTCTGCTCCTGCGGTGCGCCGCCCCCCCCCCCCCCCGGTTTAAACGCCGCCTTGGGGGTGCCTGATGACACACGCGATTAAACACCCAAACACACACACACAGACGCACGGCAACGCGGGCATCTCACAGCCCATTTGAGCGCTAACTCAGAGAGGCAAAATAAACAAATGGAGTCGGGGGGGGGGGGGGGGGGGGGGGGGGGGGGGGGGGGGGCGTCGGCTCTCTCAGGCTCCGGCACAATGCCGATCGAGCCCGCGTCGTCGTAGCGTTTGCGAAAGGCCGAGGTTTTGCCTTCGTTCTCTCCGATTGGACAGACGTCCGATCGGATGGAGTCAAAGGCTGGTCACATTTGCAACCTCTCGTCGCCGTGAAAATCCCTGCGTCCTCTTTTTAACAGATCGCTGTGTAAACGGGGCGGGGGGGTGGGGGTGGGGGGGGGTGGGAGGGGCAGCCACGGGGCACACACCTCGCAGTCGGATCGGAGTCGAGATGATGAAACGGAGGGGAAACTCTTCTCTTCTGTCTCACCTACACAAACCCCCCCCCCCCTCCTCCCCGCCCCAGATTTCGCTAACGCAACCTTTGATTTGATCCAGTCTCCGCGGCGCAGCCCGGATCTCAGTACCTGCGATAGGAGGCGCTGCCCCTTTGAGTCATCGTTTTTTGACGTGACCATAAAGGGATCCTTTGAGCCTTTGAAGGAGGGGGGGGGTGGGGTGCGTGGGGGGGGGGGGGGGGGCGTCACACTAAAAACATCACTCGTATTAACAAAGCGAGAGCTAAATGGTTGTTCGGCGCTCCGATCGGGAGCCGGATAGGATCCTGGAGGCGGAGGCAGAACAAAACATACCTCGGAGCCACTCTCAATTATGATGCCGCGTGTACGTCTTGCTGGACAGCACCGGCAGAGTGATGGACAGCTGAGGGGCCTCTGCTGTGTGCCTGGCCCGAACCGGCTGCAACCGATGAATGGGGAACTCGTCTTCTGTGATCAATCCATCCTTTCCGGGGGTAGCTCACCTGGTCCAGCGATAACGACTGCGTTATCTCGAGGACGCGAGCGTTGCTGTTCCGAGATAAGGGAATAATCATATTGCGATCAGGAGATAAGGGGGGGTGTAACCACGTAGACCGGGCTTCTCGCAACGTCTCCCCGAGCACTGTGAGGTGCGGCTCCAGAATACCTTTCGTTAACGGAAACGCGCTCAAAACGGCCCTTTTGGATGCCGACCCCTGACCTGGACCAAAGGCGCGGTTCAGCAGCAGCGTCGTGAGCGCTGCTTAGATGGCTCTAGTAGGACCACGCTTTCCACAGATCCCTGAATTTGACCCCGTCGGCGCTGCTAATCTTTCCAGCTCCAGCTGTCGCCTCTGTCGCTCTTTAAGCGAAAAAGCGGTCGGCGACCCGCAACGACTCGTTCCGCCCTGCGCGTGCAAAGCGTCTCATCGGGATTCAAGGCGAGGTCGAGTGCGATGAATGTTTTACGTGTGGACTCGCGTTACAATGATGTTCCTAAAAGATGAATCCCCGTCTCCCGCCAGCCGTGTTTGCGCGTGCGCGCACGTGAGTGACGGAGGCACTTACCATTTCCCAGCAGACGTCACAATGAGACATGTTGGTCCACGCCTTACTTTTAAACTCAAATCTAGGGCAGCGAACGGGACACCGTTGACACCCCTGCAAATTCTTGCAACTCTCATGGCTGAATGCTCTTATTAAGACTCGCTTTGCATAAAAACTCCAGGTAATTAAATGCAGTGTTTGTTAAAAACATATTCCTGCAGGATCACAGCCAAGCAACGCGCGGCACAGCCACAGAACAACACCCCCCGACTTAATGTCTCTGCCTAGTATAGATAAGCAACAACTTGGGAGGCCCAAATTTATCACATCTACAAAGCAGCCGAGCAACTCTGTCATGACAGCTCCAATTAAAGCGCGGGGCGAGAGCAAGAGAAATGCATTTCACTCGCAGGACCTGGTTCTCCTGCCCACAAACTCACAGTGACAGCGGCTCATCAGCACTGAGCTCGTCAGATCTTACAGGGAACGGCTGTCCTGGCTCCAGAAGTAGTATGGCTGGTCCAGACCTGACCAGACTGCAGGTGAGGCGTGAGTCAAAGGCCCAATTCCAATGTTCCCCCCCAAATACTCACACCCTGAACCCTCCATCACTTCTGTGATGTCGGCCATAAGTGACCAAGTGTGAAAGTTTGTAAGGGCTCCAAATGTCCATCTCTCACGTTACCGTAACTACAACACGTTGTTGACACTGACTTCTGATTTACAATCTCCTAGCAGCACAAGATGCCTAAAGAATGCGTTCCCTGATCAGTCAGCCTAAATCCAAGAGGTAGTTTTATTAACATTCCACTCAACTATCCCGCTATTGGCATCCCCTGCATGTGACCTCACCATGTGAGAAATTGCCTTGTGGCGAGTTGGCATGAAGGGCTCACCCGCTGACCCGCTGACTCGCTGACTCGCTGACCTGGAAGTGAAAACAGCAGCCACACACTCACTGACCTCACACGAAAGCGCATCTACAGTAAGTCACCGAGTCCTCAAGGGGTCGGTTTGGATTCAGCCAAAGTGCGAACTCCCGGTTTGGCTCCAGGTTGTGCAGAATGACAGGCAGTGACATCGGTTTTATGTCAAACAGCACTTGGATTTCTTAGAACTTGAACTGATCTGATCTCTTTTCGTCCTTTTGGGCATTATCAATATCTCAAGTTAACTATTATGTCAGGTCACTGCTGAGACTACTTGAGGACTACCTCATGTTATGTTATGATGTGTTGTGTTACGCTTTCTTCTCTTAACTTTGGTCCATCCATCATCTTGCACACTTTATACCTAAACAGTAGTGCACTGCTACCTATCCCGGCAGGGATTACACTCACACCCAAGGGCAAATTTGGAGTCTGCAATCCTTCTCCAACCTGTTGTGGACTATCAGGCAATGTCTGTGTCTGTAATTGAAGATGCCCATGTTGGTTAGGGGTTTCAGAACCACCCAGGTTCTCCGTCTACATCGCCGAGGGAAATCCAATTTGAGCGGGCGACGTGGACGTGGCGAAGAGACCACACAACACAAGGAGTAAGAAGTATATAACCAAGTGTATTCCCTCTGTTAATGTACACATATTTAGAGTCATCTCACTGGAACACTTTACAATAACATTTAGAAAGAACAGGAAGATACTGGGAGGAGTATGCTTGGAATGGGTCAAGAGAGAAACCAGACAAACAGGAGGGCAGGAGGGCGAACTGACGGAGCCTGTCCAACGAGGCGGCTGCCATCTTGTCTCCGGCCACATAAGACAGAAATAGATATAAAACGATACAAAAAAATGGCGGATGGGACAGAGCCTGCACTCTCCACAGGGCATGAGGACATACAACCTGCCCGACAGAGAAAATGGAACGGGTGCAGAAAGAAAAGACCGGGGATGGCGGATGGAAGATGGCGGAGGTGGACGTTTCTCCCCAGGGAAAGAAAAACGGGCGGAGACATGTCTATAACCCAAATCACATTTGCTCGATTATCAAAAGAAAATACATAGAAATCTCAGTTTCCCAGAATCATAGTCATTTTTTCTCCAAACCAGGAATGATAGTAGGGGAAACACATTTCTCTTCGTAATGGGATGAGAGTCAAATATTTAGACATTTCACAAACTTTTTTCAGGATTTTTTCTTTTCTTTTCATGGTACAGTTGTCTTTTTTAATAGAGTTGAGAAAATTGGAATACTAGAGTTCTGTTGTACACCTTTCAGGGAACTCCCGTTCGCCTTTTTGTTTGTGTGCTCTTTCCACAGAGTTTGCTTCGCCCATTGGCTGCCATCAGTCCAGTCAGGCTCGAGAAGGGTGGTGGGGGGGCGGGGGAGGGGTGGTGGGAGGGGGGGGGGGGTCGGGGGGGGAGCGAAAGACGCAGTCCCCCTGTGTTCGGCTGCGAGGCGTGTCTCCGCAGTGGAACGGATTCAGAATCCCCCCCCCCAAAAACGTCTCTCGTTTCTCCGGAGGGGGAAAAAAAAGAAAAAAAAAAAAGCGAAATTAAAAAGGAGAGCAGAGCGAACCAAAGTGACTGAGTCTCGCAGCGAGGCGTTGCGTCAGCCGTACTGTTCATGGGGGGGAGGGGAGGGGGTGAGGGGGGTGGGGGGGGGGGTTGGGGTCTGGAGTGGGTGGGGGAGGGGAACTCTTCTGACGTCAAAAATCCTAACGTCTGCCTCACGCTGCGCGTCTCCCAGCGTGCCTCTCCCATCCGCTCTGGCTTTAGGTCCACGGGGTTTTTCTGCAACGTCTATACATATATTTATAATTATATAGGACGGAGTTCGTCTCGTCGGCTGGAGGTTTTTTTCTGTTGTTCGGCTATTAGTAACTGTGAGGACGCGACGCAGTTTCTCTGCTGGCCCGCTAGAGGTGGGGGCGGGGGGTGGGGGGTGCGCCTCGGAGCCCCGGAAACACATGACACACAGATCCGCTGGAACGAAGGACGACCAAAGGGGGGATGGGGGGGGGGGGGTTTGTGTTTGGCCTCGACGAGTTTTTTGGCGGCTGTAGCGCACGGGTCGTCGTCCGGGGCGGCGGCGTCTCGCACGGTTTGCTACGATGGTCGTCGTCGTGGTTTTTTTGTCGCTTTTTTTTTTTTTTTCAAACTCCACGGAAAGAAAGAACAGTTTTTTTTTTTGAATCTCTTTTGTCGTAAATGGACACTACATGCTTGGGAACACGGCGGGGGGGGGCCGCGTCGCACCGGGCCGCTGGGCACCACGGGCAGGGAGAGGGACGGGGCGAGCGAGAGAGAGAGAGCGAGAGAGAGAGAGAGAGAGAGAGAGAGAGGAGAGAGAGAGAGAGAGAGAGAGAGAGAGCGCCGCGCCTGACGGGAGGCGGGGGGCGCTCCTGTGGGGCTGGCAGTATGCTGGTCCTTACGGAGGGGGTGTCAAGCTTTGAGTCGGGGCCTGGCCGGGGGGGGGGGGGGGGCGCGTTGATGCTGCCCGAGCCTGACGCGAATACTGACGGCGGCCACAGTACTGCGGGTGTTCAATAATCTGTCGGCTGATAACTCATGGATCGCTGTACTACCAGCGCTTCTTGGTTGTTGGCACTGAACCGAGGCGTCATGGACCTCGCCCTTAAAGCCGCGGCGTCACGCTGTGGTCAACCCCTCCTGGTCGATCCACCTCCATTTCGCTTCCCTCTCTGATCAGGCGGGAATCTGTACCGGGTATGGCCACTTGACAATACTGAGATGAAATGAAATGCCCTCCGTATACTGCCCCCCCCCTCTCCTTCTCTCCCTCCCCGCCCCCCCCCTCTCTCCTTCCTCTCTCGTCTCTTTCCTTCTCTAAGCGCGCCCGCCGTCCATCCCTGCGTGTCCGCGGCGGCGGCGGCGGCGCGCCCCCTCAGACGTAGTACTCCTTGTCCTTGTTCTTCTTGTTCTTGGTGACCGTCTTGGCGGCGCTGGGCTGCTTCTCCTTCACCAGGGCGCCGTTGCTCTGCGTGGCCGAGTTGCTGATGTAGTTGCGACTCTGGTCCACCTGGTAGGAGCCCTCGTCGCGGTTGCGGTACTTGTACATGGCGTTAGAGCAGGATGAGGATGCAGAGGGCGGCGGCCGCCACGATGCCCACCACCATGCCCGTGGTGCTGCTGGACTGCTGCACCTCCACGGCGCCGGGCAGCCCTCTCTCCGGCGACGTGGGGTCTGGAGTGGGCACATGGGGGAAATTGGGCGGATAGGTTACTCCCGGGAGCCTGCGGTGGCCCGGGTCGGACGAGGGGTGGGCCGGCGGCAGCAGCACCTGGTCCCGGGTGTTCATTTTACCAGCGGGGACCTTGCTGTTGCTGCTGCTGCTGCTGCTGCTGCTGCCGCCGGCGGCCTGCTTGACGCGCGGGCTGAGCTGGTCGGGGTTGGCCGTGGGGGTGGAGGACAGGGGGGGGGCGGTGGGAGTTGGGGAACGCGGGAGGAATGGCGGTCTCGGGGGTTCTGCACCCCGCCCTCGGCGGCCGGGGGAGGGGGTAGGACAGTCCTGTCGGTGACCAGGGGGAGTTTTTGTAATAGTCCTCGTCATCCGACTCGGTCATCTCCCCCGAGCCGTACGCCGACACCTCGATGGTCTCCTCGCAGTCCTCCTGATCCAGGGGGCAAGGGGGCCGGCCATTGGGCAAGGGAAGGGACTCTTTGGTGGTTTCGAGCAGGGTGAGGAATGGGCGGTAGGTTGTGGGGGGTGGGGGAATTACTGGGTAGCGGGTGGCGATGGATGGGGGGTCTAAGGAGTCCACCGTTATTATGGGCAACACTAATTCACCTCCTAGGACAAGAAAGAGACAACGGAGGAAGAGAGTGTTAGAGACTACTTTAGCGAGAGACCGCCTCCAGGTCAACAAGAGAAGAACAGTGCAATTGATTACAGCAACACCAGTATTAGAACAGCACTAAGACTTAACATGAGGTTAGTTCTACACAGTTCAGTCTGTTCTACTTAAAAGAGTGAATATGCTAACTATCTCTGAGCTGAAATCAAGATATAAGATGTAAGAACATACTTTATCCTGCTCCTGGCTAGTCTGTCCTATCTCCCTATGCTAGGCCTGCATGTCATATGGCTAACACAAGGTAAAAGTAGGCTACATATCACACTGAACAACTTCATATCTACTGTGCTAAACAGCCTAGCCTTCACTGCTAACGTTCTAGTCTTGCTGCGCTAACGCTCAGATGTCTCTGCTGTGATTGGTTAAGTAAGGTAGCAAACCACGAGGTTCAGGTCACTTACATCAACAAATTGGCCGCATGATTTTTGCATGAAAAAAAAAATTACAAAAAGAAAGCTGTGTAAGATGTTCTCGGATAGTGATAAACAACTCCCCCCCCTTCTTTACCTCCTCTCCTCTTTGCTTTGCTTTTTTTTTTCGGGGTGGAATATAACCACAATGTAAAGAAGTAAGTTGTTGAATTATTCAGTTTTCAAAATTCCCACGAAGAATGAGCTCAATCCCCCCCCCTCCCCCCCTTTGGGCATGGTGTTTTCTATGGCTCATTTCTGATTAGTCTAATCTCTATGCAAAACCCCAGGGGCTGCTGCAGGAAACTCAGCATATACTACAGAAGACTGAGAGATGGTAAAAATCCCTGTTCACATAAGCCCCCGATGCCCACTCCCCTCCCTGAACACCACCCATCCATACAAAGGGAAATGGAGCTCTTTTTAAACAGCCACCAACAGGTGAGGCACTTATAAAATCATCTTAAAACAGCCAAAGTCTGTTTCCCAGCTTTGGCCATGCCACCTGATTGTATGAAAATGAGCCGTCAAAGTGAAGCTTGTGGGGTGCACAGCAGTAACATTCTATAAAGATGCATTTGGTTAGGGAGGAGTCCATCTAGCACAGAGCAGAGCCCAGCTGCAGTTTAAGCATTAAACGGGTTGGGAGCAGGTTAACAGAACATGGCAGAATATCAGAACAGTCTGTTGATACACTTGTAATTGACTCTGAAACAGATCTCTCTCCAGGCTGGCAAACGTGTTAGGGTCACAGTCAAGGAAACAAACAAACATGGCAGCAGGGATTAGATTATGGCACATCTTGGG
This sequence comes from Karalla daura, assembly GCA_029224185.1. Taxonomy (NCBI): domain Eukaryota; kingdom Metazoa; phylum Chordata; class Actinopteri; order Chaetodontiformes; family Leiognathidae; genus Karalla; species Karalla daura. The sequence goes on along the minus strand of CM055210.1, from coordinate 1,752,488 downwards.
GGGGGGAGGGGGGGAGTGGGAGAGAGGGAAGGTAAGAGCAAACACGACCAAAGAAATGCCAACATCACCAGCATAAAATCATGACTCTGGCTCTTTGTTCATTTGATGAGGTAAATCAGCGAATCTGAGGGGTGGGGGCGGGGGTGGGTTTGCGTTAGGCAGTTAAGGGATGACGGGGAGGGGGGGGGGTGTTGTGAGGGGGGGGGGGCTGGGATCGGAACAGTTCCCCTATGACTTTTATCCAGCTCAGATACTGCTCAAGAGCCCCAAAGCCTGCACCCCTTCCACCCTGAAAACCTTGTTAGTCATACAACCATACATTTTTCAGTCAGGGAATGGCACACAAGAAAAGCTTTGTTACACAGGGTGATTGCACTGAGTTAACAGAGCCACTTAACATCAGCATGTAACATCACATGAGGAAAGAACAGGCCTTGAAATGAAGCAAAGTGTGAGAGCTGGAAGAGGAAAAAATCAAACTTAGTATTCCTCCAACCCTCCGTCTAACTTATTGCGGCAGCGGTTGTGGAAAGGTTAGTTTCCATGGCAATGCTCAAGCTATTTCTCTCCATTATATTGCCTTTCTTTCCGTGCGTGTTTGAGAGCCGTGTTTCACCTTGAAGGCTGAGAGCACAGCACAGTGTGGTGGCACATTTGAGGAACAAAGACACAGAGCGGCAGCGAGTCGGATTTTGCAAGTTCGCCGCTTTGTTGCGTCCCCCCCTTTCATGTTTTCCCGTGACTTTGACAACTTATTTGACTAAAGCAGTTTCAGGGACCCGAGAGTGAGCTCCGTCCAGATCCTGTACATGTACGTGCAGGGGGAGGCCTCCCCGTCTGTACGCATGGCGGAGACGCCACAGGCGCGATCTCAATCTCCACGCTATCTCAATCTCCACGCCTTCACCTTCATCCAGTTACTGTGGTAAACATGACAAGTGAATGGTCCAGTGTTGGTAAACTGTTCTTTAATTCCACCTAGAGGGCACTTGTCTGTTCAGATCTGACCTCATGCCAACTGCAGACCAGTTGTGCGATAATCAGGGGGTAAGAAGAGATATTAAGGGAGAGGGAGGTCTTTAATTGTGATGCTCACAAAGACTGTGCTGTGCTCTTCACCGGACGGTTAGCGCACTGTCACTGAGTGTGACAAACAGTGGCAGTGGCCACCGGAAACGCGATCAACCCCAGCCCTCACACACGCAGCGCGCCACGTCCCCCCCCGGGAGCGCGGACAGTTATCGGCGGGACCCCGTCCCCTCTCATTTCCCGCCGCGCCCTCCCCCCACCTTCCTCCACGGCTGCACGCCAGCTCTCTTTAGCGCCGAGCTCCGGGTCGGCGCGCGTCGCGGGCTGAAAGCTGCCAAGAACCACGTACCGGAGAGGGAAGCGGCCCCGGAGGCCCCAGACCCACAGCCAAGCCCCTCCCCCTGCTCTTCGCCCGCCTCTACCCGGCTCCATCCCTCCTCCCCGCCTGCCTCCAAACGCTTCCCGTTCGTTCCCGCCGCACCGCTAAGTGGCTTTAGGGAAATAAGAGTGATGAAGTGAAGCCAGGGACAATACGGGTGGAGCCCGGGCACGGGGCGTGCCAGGAGCGATCGGAGAGGCAACCTGCTGGGACGACACGGGCCACGAGGGGAGAGCCCAGCCCACTGTCCACGCGCTGCTCCGGGAGGGGGGGTTCCGCAAACACGGAAGACGCAGCCGGCCAGTTTTGAATCACGACGGGTTGTAACGTTGAGTGACGCAGTGCCCGGGCCACTGATGGGAGCGCTCAGTGGCAGCCCGGGCCGCCCGAGCGTTCATTGCTTGTGCCTCCGCATTCATTTCTTTCCAGCCCGGCAAACGCAATAACCGATTCCCCCGACTTATCTTTATGAGAGCTGTATTTAATCTGCATTGCTTTTGCGAGCACCTCTCCGGTGACAAAGCTGTGCTGTGTACAAACGCGCGCATACGGAACGTCCGTATTCTGTCAATCGCCCACACGTTTCGCCCGCCGCAGCTTTCGGTCTGGCCGGGGGGGGGGGGGGGTCGCTGCCATCCACTGAGATCGTCCGCGTCGCCGAACATCTACACCAGGGGTGTCGAGCTGGTTCCACAGCGGGCCGCGTGGCTGCAGGTTTGTGCAGCAACACGCCCGACTCGACCCGTTCAGATGAACCGATCTCAGCCTCTCAGACGGCCGACCGGTCAGACTGTGAACTCCCGATTGGCTGGAACAAAGGCCCGCAGCCACGCGGCCCGCTGTGGGACCAGTCTGACGCCCCTGACCTAAACTGCACTGAGGACGTCCAAACGTCCAAACTCTGTCCTCTCGCGCCACTCCGTCACTCCGTCCCCGCGGCGCGTCTCGTCTCCGTTCATCCCGGACCCCCGCCCCCCCCCCCCGCCTGGCGTCGCTCCTCCGACGGAGGCTCATTAACGGCGCGGGGAGGATCCCGACCAAGGCTTTAATTGGGTGATGTAATTAAGGCTCCCTCGCAAAGTCAGAGTTTAATTGGCCTGGTGGGAAAGGCAGGAATCGTTCATGGGAATTTCACCTCCTTTCTATCTCTCTCTCTCTCTCTCTCTCTCTCTCTCGCTCTGTCTCTCTCTCTCTCCCAATTTTGCATCCTCTTCCTTTGCTCTCACAAGCTTTCTTCTCTCTCTCTCTCTCTCCATCTATTTCCATCTCTCTCCTCTCCCTGCTCTTCTCCTCTGCTTTGAGCGCAGAGGAACGTGACGCAAATCTCAACGAGGGTCAGTCCTTCACGGCGCAGCTCCTACGGCTTTCCGCCTGCTCGTCTCTACCCCGGGCCTCCCTTTTTGTCTCTTTCTCTCTCTCTCTCCCTCTCTCTCTCTCCCCCTCTCTCTTTTGCATCCACTCATCAGAGCTTGTCATTTATCATTTAACGCCGGGCGACCGGAAAAAGAAAAGAGAGGGCGAAGAAAACAAACGAAACGAAAACGCCCCGGGGTGGAATGCAGTTGCGGGAGGGAGGGGGGGGGGGGGGGGGGCAGCCCCGCGCGTTGGACAGCTGCGGGTAAACACGTCTGTGAGGCGGATCCGCCGGCAGGATGCGCCGTAAAGACCCGCATCGATCCCTGCGAATTCGCAGCACTCATATCTTGCTTGGCTTAATAGAAAATCCACAGCTGTGCTTAACTCGCCCCCCCCCCCCACCCCACCCCACCTCCCCTACCCTCCCCGAATTCCTGGAGGCAGTTCAATAACGCGGAGCTGCGTTCTCGGATGTGATTGAAAACGCGGGGGATGGCCCCCCGTGGCACCCCCCCCCCCCCTCGTCTGTTGCAGCCCTGACGGGGAAGGCGGGGGGGGGGGGGGGGGGGACGTGCCCGGCCGCTCAACGCGTCGCGTCCGAGGCTTATCCCGCTCCTCCGCTCCTGGCATCTGGAAGGTGTGATACCGGGCACGTGCTTTGTTGCTTTGTTGTCTCTCGAGGTGAGAGAGAGCGAGCGAGAGCGAGCGAGAGAGAGAGAGAGAGAGGTGACTGCAGAACTTTCACACCCGCCGAGCGAGAGAGAGACAAGTGTCTGTCTGTGAAGGTGAGCGCGTGTGTTTGTGTGGGCATACGGGAGAGAGAGAGAGAGCGAGAGGGGGAGAGAGGGGGAGACGGAGCTGCATTTCCCCATGGGGGATTAAGCCTGGGCCTAACATCCACGGAAACACTCGCATTTCTCCGTTTTTTTCCCCCGATAAGACGGGAATTGAGTCTCTATTTCGGTCCCAACCACCTACAGAGAGAACCGCAGGGAGAATCGCTGCAGCCCCAGACACATGTTCCGATCGGTTCCTCCCTGCACAAACACACCCGACTGCCATAATCTCCTGGTGTTTACAGTCCAACATATACTCTGTTCCGAGCTGTGATCTCCCTCCCTAAATATAATCTTGTGTGATAAAACACACTGTGGTGATTCTGACTCCTTCCTCCATGGTCTGCTGAAGGTTTGCCCTACCCTCAGGACACTTGGGTAGACTCTGGGCTAATCCGGCCTTTATGTTGCATTATTCATGCTGAAGTCCCAAGATTAGTGCTATAAAGTCAATTAGCTTGTTTACATTTCTCCTTCTCCGAAATGAGCCCTTGATGAGTTGCTCATGCTAATTTCTGCCCCTTCTCATTCACACGTTGCGCACATGAATATGTGAAAAGTTTAGAGCTAGGCTTTGGGTTTACAGTTAGGGTTACAGTTTACAAACAAGGTTTAGAGTTTATAGGTACTGTAGAGTTAGGGTTTACAGATAGGGTTAGGGTCTACAGATAAAGCTAGGGTTTACAGCTAAGATTAGAGTTTAAAGCTGGAGGCAAATGTCACACATAGGGATAGAGTTTAAAACTAGGGCTTGAGTTTACAGCTAGGTCAGGGTTTATAACCAGTATTCAAGTGTACAGCCATGATAAGAATCCCTGATTTGATCCACTATTGGGGAACTCTGAGGCGTGACAACAGCATGGGAGAAAGCGGGGTGTGGTGCCTCGCTCAAAGGCACGTCAGCCATAGCAGGATTTGAACCTAAAGTCTGACCTTTAGGTTACAGATCCAGGTCCTTGAGCGTTCACTCCACGTAACCCTGTGTGCTCCACAATTCCACACGTTGTATGCACATACTGTAGCCCGAGCAGCGTGTGCATCGCCGTCGCGTTCGACAATCGGTTCCATTCATCCCTTAATCCTAATCTTAAAGCGCAGAGCTCCTATCCATCTCATATTTACAGTCTGGTCAGGAGAGATCTCTCAGGATTAACCCATCCCTAAGCGTGGCTCTGGATCGCTCCATCGTGCCTGCCGGATGACTGTACGTGGTTCTTGGCAGCTTCCGACCCGCTACGGAGCCACGGCGCCTCGAAGGCGGCGAGTAGGACACGGACTCCGGAGCGGCACGAGAGGGCGCCGTGCGGCGGCCAAGCGTTGGAGGAAAGCGGAGGAAGGGTGGGGTCACTGTTTCGCCTCGCCCCGCCCCTGCGCTACACTTTCGGACACGGAAAAGCCACGTGGACAGAACTCCCTGAGTCGACTCACCATTTCCGGGCTCACACTCCTCCAGGTCCTCGTCATCGCTCGGGCACTCGGCCGACGCTACCAAGAGGTCGTCCGCGTTCTGCAGGGACAGGGGCAGAAGGCGGGGGGGGGGGGGTTAGACACAGGCGACCTGTTGGGGGGGGTGCGGGAGAGCATGCCTCCGGCAGCCACGGTAAAAGTCTTGCTCGGATGAAACCATGGGGGACACAATGCTGCGAAAATGCTCTGCAATTACAATTACAATATTGCTGAGTTGTGAAGTTAGTGGCAACATTGTGCTTTTTAAGGGCACCCACATATATTCATATTTGACCAAACAGGCAAAGCAAAGAGGGGCAAGCCCAACCTCATAGCAGTGATAAATATAGCCCAGAATTAGCAGAATTTGGTCTGAGAATGACAATACTTGTTCGTTTTTAGTCCGTTCTATCCGTCAGTGACTTCATCTGGTGTGAGTTCATCTTTGTATTTAGTTAAAGCCTGGTGTTTTGTCCTTACCATGTGCATGAAAAACCCATGCATTAGGAGCCTTTCACATCCACGCAAAAAACAACAATACTGCTGCAAGTGCTGCAAGACTTAACAGTACAAACAAGTAGCGTTTTGAATGTTTGACAGTTCACAAGGTCACATTTTAGTCCTATCTCATCTTCTGGAAAAAAAAAAAAACCCGACCAACATCTCATCACAGCTTCAGTGCTTCAGCACTGCCAGCGCCTCCATCTCCTCAAGACGGAGGTCACGGGACGGAAGGCGTCTCCTCCGTCATCAATCCTCAGCCTGCGCCATCGTTTATCGATCACCTAGCTGCGTAATTCGGAGCAACGTATGTGACACGCATTCCCTCGGATTTGGGATTCCTGGGACGGGAGAGTGGGACGCCAGCCGTTTCGGAAGGTGCGATGGGCGGATCCAAGACCGCTGCTCTTCTCTTCTCCCCAAAGTTGGAGCCGCTAGGCGAGCGAGCGTGCGTGCGTCAGACTCAGGCCCGCCCGGGGAGCCGGGGTCGCTCCCAGGGGGGCGCGGCTTTGACTGCTCCGACTCTTGAGAACAGCCCCGCCATCAAATCTGGGTCGGCGCGAGACGAGCGACGACTCCCGACTGTTTCACAGACACCCACAGTACCGAGGGGGCGAAGGGAGAGGGATGAGGAAAAAAAAAAGCGCCTCTCCCGACCCACACACGCGCACACACGCACACGCACATCAAAAGGTAGATCTTTTATTCTAAGCATCAAAGCGCATTATTCCGGCGTGATCAAAGCGGTGGCGCGGCGGGCTGCTCGGAGCCGTTGGAGAAATTGAAATTTGGCTTTCCACTGGCTGGCTGGCTGGCTGGCTGGCTGGCTGGCTGGCTGGCTGGCTTTCTGGCTGGCTGGCTGGCTGGCTGGCTGGCTGGCTGGCTGGCTGGCTTTCTGGCTGGCTGGCTGGCTGGCTGGCTTTCTGGCTGGCTGGCTGGCTGGCTGGCTTTCTGGCTGGCTGGCTGGCTGGCTGGCTGGCTTTCTGGCTGGCTGGCTGGCTGGCTGGCTTTCTGGCTGGCTTTCTGGCTGGCTGGCTGGCTGGCTTTCTGGCTGGCTGGCTGGCTGGCTGGCTGGCTTTCTGGCTGGCTGGCTGGCTGGCTGGCTGGCTTTCCACTGGCTGGCTGGCTGGCTTTCCATTGGCTGGCTGGCTGGCTGGCTGGCTGGCTGACTGGCTGGCTGGCTGACTGGCTGGCTGGCTGGCTTTCCACTGGCTGGCTGGCTGGCTGGCTGGCTGGCTGGCTTTCCACTGGCTGGCTGGCTGGCTGGCTGGCTGGCTTTCTGGCTGGCTGGCTGGCTGGCTGGCTGGCTGGCTGGCTTTCCACTGGCTGGCTGGCTGGCTTTCCACTGGCTGGCTGGCTGGCTGGCTGGCTGGCTGACTGGCTGGCTGGCTGACTGGCTGGCTGGCTGGCTTTCCACTGGCTGGCTGGCTGGCTGGCTGGCTGGCTGGCTTTCCACTGGCTGGCTGGCTGGCTGGCTGGCTGGCTGGCTGGCTGGCTGGCTGGCTGGCTGGCTTTCCACTGGCTGGCTGGCTGGCTGGCTGGCTGGCTGGCTGGCTGGCTGGCTTTCCGCTGCCCCGGCCCCCCCGTCTCCAGTCTGGGCTGCATCTTAGCGGCTGCTCCGGGATCTCCGTCAGCTTCCCCCGGTGTTTTGGATGCTGCGTTCGCCGTAGCCCACAAGTCGGGTGGTCGGCGGGCGAGGACGACAGAAGCCATCGGCGATCCCCCCCCACGACTCTGACCCCCCCCCCCCCGACTCCCTTCTCCCTCCGACGTCACCCAGCCGCCCGTCAACTATTCATTCCTTCTTCTTCTTCTTCTTCCTTCTCCTTCCCTCTTTCGGGGCCGTGTTTACCGTTCATCGCGCGTGACCGAGGTGCATGCAAACAACGCCTGGCAGTTACAACGCAAGCAAACGGGCAGTGGTGCGGCGGCAGACAGGCAGGAAATGGGTGATCTGAGTTAGGAGAGCATCCCAGATCAACCCTGGGCGGCGGGTTTTCGCCTCGCTCTTTCATTTATATTATTCCTGGACCGCCAAATTCTAATAAAAGGAGAAAAATAAAAGGAGATGAAAACGATTTCTCAACAATTTACACGAGGAACTGAATCTGACACTTCTTGGTGTTTCCTGGGGAGTTATAAGCAGTTAGAAGTTTTATTTTACATAACCACGCTTTTATGTTCGTAAAACCTTTCATCTCGGGGAAAAGAACTACCGGTGCCAGTACTAGCCCCGCCGCTAAGTTCTTGTTTAGCTGTTGCAGTGGTGTGGCAACGGTGCTGTTCCACGCAACCCCTGTCCGAGTTGTAATTGATCGGTTCCCCGGCCTGCGCTGCCAGCGTGCACGTCGTCGCTCACGCCGCAGTCCCGTTTTCCCCATGTCTCGTTCCAGACCGCCAGCCGTGAACACGCGAACACAAACGACGCGCACTTCCTGTTTCGCCTGCGCCCGCCTGTCCGTCCTGGGTGAGGATCCCCTCCTCCGTCTCTCACCCTGAGGTTTCTCCCCTTTTTTTCCCCCTGTCAGGGTTTTTCCTTGGGAGTCGTTCCTCAGCCTTTGCGAGGGTCTGAGGACAGGGGGTTTTTCACACACACATTGTCAGACGCGAAGTCCCCGGGGGAGCAGGCAGAGGAGATTTCGTACGCCGTCTGCTGCCTCTCGCCGACCCAAAATCGATGTAATCCACAGCCCCGCGTTGCTTGATCTTACTCCACCACAACTGTGTCCACGTTGCACCATTACGGAACAACGGTTACTCTTCCTCCCCTACGTTCCCCTGCGCGCGGCTAGATATCACCGCTCTCCGATCGTCAGGGCGCGTGGACGAGTGGAGTGACTCATTGGGAGCGTCTGTTCGTTCACACGTTCCAAATGCTATTTTGGGCCATCCGGATGATGCGCGGTACGTGGAGATGACAAAGAAGAGGCTGAAGAATAGATTCTTTGCAATACAAGAGCACTCCAGAGGTGAGAGTCTTTTTTTATGACCCCACACTAACATGAGTCGGAGCGCGCGGCGCGCTGTTACGGCTTCTGACGGCGCAGAGAGGCAGGCAACGCTCCGGAGGGCGGTTCCAGAAAATTCATCAAGCGGGCCGGTCCGCGGCCGCCAGTTTCACAGCACGGGCCGCCACTGGGCGAGCCCAAGACGATAGATAGGACGCCGAGCCGGGCTGACGGCGATGTGTGACGGCTCAGGGTCGGGTTGCGCCGATCTCACGCGGGAGGAGCGAGGAAGCGCCAAAACCGTCAAGTGTCGTCTCGCCTGAATCAGGAGCTGGAGACAGACGACCTTAAGGCCCAACCCCCCCCCCCAAAAATCCACTGACGTCACGACTGCCTTCACGCGTTCTGTGGGCCGGCACCAGACGGTCTTTGATGAGCCTGCGGAGGCTTCATTAAGGGGCTTCTCTTTCTAAACGTTCAATGAGAATGGAAAACAAAAAAAAGGGAGGGGGGGGGGGGGGGGGGGACAAAGTCGATGCAAAAGCGACATTCCAGTTTCCTTTGAACCGGCTGTCCGGCGGATAATGCATTCGTGCCGTCCACGGCCTCACCTCGACTCGCCACTAATTGCCGCGACAGGTGGGACGGCGAGAGGACGGGATCTGCCTGGGCCCTAAACGTATTCCGATCAGGGCGGTCGGGGACGAGCGCCAGCAGCTTGCGCTGACTCGACGCGGGATCGGCCCCTGACGACACGGACGCTGCGGCCCTAATTGGTTCCCCGCACTGTCGAGAAAAGTTTGTTGGGAGGTCGAGGCGCCAGGCGTGAAACAGACGCTTTCTGTGCAAAGCGCCGACAGGGACGTGGGACTGGGCCGCAGATCGTTTCCGATGATAGCCGTAATCGCACATGTAACAAGGTCGTAGTGACAGGAACATGCAGCTTGCAACCAATAATACTGGCTATCTGCCTACCCAGAGCTCATAGAGCCTGTTATGAGATGTGTTTGTGGAGGTGCGTGGAGTGAAGTGCTCCCCCGCTGCTTTTCAATTGTTGCTTACCTCGATGGCGACGCCTGCCTTCGGCACGCGCAGAAAATCACCAGAGCATAAATCACAACCTTTCCACATGACGCCCGAGTGGGAGGCCGGTAAGTACATGTTTTGAGGACCCCAAGATGTCGTGCCGCGTTTGCCACAGGATTTCCTTTTCATTACACCCCCTCCCTCCCTCCCTCCCTCCCTCCCTCCCTCCCTCCCTCCAGCCTCCTTCAGTCAATCTGCCTGGACGTGCTGTAATTCCCAGCATCACACCATGTCCGGGGTGTAGTCGGCCATATCTTCTGAGAGGAAATCAAAAGTGCAACGGTGATTGGTCTAACAGGACCAGCTGCACGGAGCTGTTTGGCGACTCAGGCCGGCAGCCGTTTGAACGTCCGAGTGTGGCTTAAAAAAAAAAAAAAAGGCGGGAGCTCACGCAGAAATGCTGTGCCGTGGACGTGACGGGTCCCGACCTTGCAGCCGACGCCTGATTCCTTTTGAAATGCACCTCTACTCGTCCGAGGCGGGCCATCTGGTTACTTGGCCATGCTGTTTAATCTTTCAGATTTTGTTTCCGGCACTTTGAGACTTTCGGAGGGCCGTAGAAAGCCAATTAAAAGTAACTGGCAATGTTCCATCGCAACACACGGCACCCAAACCGTTCCACGGTTCAGCACCTCAGACACAGGCTGGAAAGCTCCTCTGGCTGGGAGACTGATCCTAAAGAGGTGGAAACTTCCCACCCCTCACTGAAATGGATTTGTCTATGACTGGCCGTCATAGGCAGGTTAATAAAGTTGTCATTGTCTCCAGGCCCCTTTGTCAGAAATTTACGACTAGTAGTACAATACTACATTACTGATCACATCACTGATAGTTTAGATTCAGTTTGGAATGTATTCATGTGTCTTTATTCATATTTTCTCTCAAACTTTTTTGTACTTTTTGGTATCTTTTTGTTTCTTGCACAGTTGTCACAGCTGCGACTAATGAGATTTTACATTTTTGCACCTACGTTTATGTGCATATTGGATCTCAGAATCTGTCTCAGGGGTCTGCTGGTGCTTGTCACCATCTCACATAAATAAAGGTATAAAGGGAGGGAATACATCCTGCACAGGTGGAAAGTTTATTGCAGGGTGCACATAGCATTCACTCTGATTCACACCTAGGGACAATTTTGGGGTCTGCAATTGATTTTTATGCATGTTTTTGGGCTGAAACCTGGATACCCGGAGAAAGCTTTCATAATTACGGTAAAACCCCCTTGTACCACAGCCTCGCAGCTACTCACCTGTGTAACACTGTCCCTCATGGTGGGCGAGCGTTGCTTGCGGGTGGTGGTCGTTGCCATGGTGGTGGTAGTCTCCATGATGGTGGTGGACATGTCGGCCAGCGGGGTGGTGGAGGTGGTGTCGGTGGTAAGCACCGAGGGCACATCGCCCACCAGCCGCAGGTTGCCCTGGGTCTGGACGTTGGGGTCGCCCTCGGCGGCCAGTTTCAGCACCTGCAGGCCGTTGTAGTACAGGCCTGAGATCTGGCCCTGGAAGTGGCGCCCCTTCTCCCCGCCGCCACCGATTTTGATGAACGCCTGGCTGTTGAAGATGGTCAACTGGCGACCTGAGGCGCGGAGGATGAGCAAGGTGAGCAAGAGGGCAGAGGTGAAGGAGAGGCACAATGGATGCAGGGGAGGAAGCGGAGAGAGAGAAAGGGCGAGGAATACATATCAGTTATGGTCTCTGGGCGAGGCTGCGCATGAGACACAGGGCAATACACAGGCACAGAAACAGAGGGAGGGGACACAGGGACTGTTTCAATCACATGGGATTTCCTGGGAAACACTTTAGGGATATGGGACCCTGGCTCACTGCAGGTGCATTGTGGGGCTGGACACGTGCCACGTTCTTAGAGAAGCAGCTTGAGTCTGGCAGTCAAATAAATTGTCAGGGCAGCTGTGGCCTGACCCTCAGACTGAGGGTTCACAGTCAAATGCATCTCATTTGCCCCAAGATGGAATATATTAGAACAATGCCGGGCCTGTGTCATTGACCTCCAGTGCACCTGAGCTGCACAATGATAAAGTACCTCTGGCGGTGGAAAAAAAAAGAAAAAAGCCGCCCCGCTCTGCCGCCCAAAGGAGGGAAAATAAGGTCCTTATTGGACGGACATGTTTAATTCAGCGAGGGCTGTCCCTCTCTGCGGTCATTACCATTCATCTGGATGGATGGATGGATGGATGATGGGAGGATAGGGTCGGCCATTTAACCAGGGTCCAATACTAATGTGTTACCCGGACTTGTGGTGAGGGGTTGTAGAGTGGGGGAGGTGCGACGGGTGTAGTTTTTCTCCATGATTTTTCCCCCAGCTTGGAACCCGCCCTCCCGGACGTCCGCTGGGACGTCCCGCCATCCCCGGCGACGACTCCGACCGCTGTTGCGAGTCGGGCGCGAGGCGTGAGGGGAGACGGCGTGAGGTAGCGACGCAGTGAGGTAACGACTGGGAGGAAGGCGAAGAAATGTTTTCTCCTTAATGGACGGATCGATCCCCGCAAGGGAAGAGCGGGCGCGTTTGTTGGCGGAAGGGACGCCACGGCAATGTGTGCGTCTGCAAAGCGCAGACTCTCGGAGGGAACGCTGCGCTTACGGGCCCCTGAAATCAGAGGACGCTCGGGCCCGATGGGAGCGCGCGTCTAGCGTCACGTAGGTTACATTACATTAGCGTCACGTTAGCTGCAGACACTGACGCGCGCGTAATTGCGTTGAGCGCAGACAAATGGACGCTCCGAATGCCTTTTGAACGTTTCTTTTGTTTCCTATCGTGGGATTACACGCCGACGAGAGCGGCCCTCCGCTTATCAGCGCGGGGACGCCGGGGGTGGGGGGGGGAGACAGGCCCCCGGTCCCATTTGTTCTCAATTAAGAGATCTGAGAGGGTACTTCATCACTGTAATTATGATTTAGTCTCCGTCTATATGGGCTACAACATATGTGCAACACCCAGGTGGGCGGAATCATCTGACAGACAACGTAGATCACGGTACACGCGGCGCCACGCGGGCATAAAACCGCACCTTGAGTGTGTGTGTGCGTATCAGTATGTTATCCGCAGGAAAAGCCTCAGAGGCGCGTCTATTCTACTGAGACGGGTCATTACACGTGTCATCCCATTATCAGATCATTAGGTTCGCCGGGGACCCGCAAGGGACCCGAGTCCAACTTCATAATGATGGGACTTAATGTCTGGCATATGCGCTGTTGACATAATAGCTGACTCGCACTCTATTATCCCATCAGGAGGATTGTTTGGAAGTGACGGGAGGGACACACAGTCAAAAGTGTGGACATCGGTGAGAAAAATGATGGAGAACAACCACACTCGTGCAAATGAGGAACCTTGCGAGATCACACTCGGTAACACACACTTAACAGCACCACCTTATGCCCCCCCACGTCAGTCCTTCAGTGTCCTTGACAAGAGGACACGCATACCCGACCCACCCACGCGTCAGCCCACAGGGTCTCCCATTTCAAGCAGCCCGAGTCGGCCCTCGCTCTCCAGTGAAAAGGCGATGGAGTGTGGAGGGGGAGGCGGATCTGAGGGCACCCGTCGTGGCCTCTATTCCTGAATGCTGTCGAGCCCTTTCCGTTTACCAGCCAGATCGAGTTCCCTTTAAAAGCCTGTCTGCGAGACACCGGCTCACAGTCGGAGGATGAGCCGCTCAGACAGGACGGTTTACCTCGCAGGACTTCATTGCACCGGCGTCTCGGCCGCGCCGGTTGACAAGTCAAGTCGTGAGCGAGAGTCATATCGACAAGTGGATTATGATTATGACGCGGAGAAGGGAGGAGAGGGAGGTGGCTGTTCCGTCTCACGGTGACATCTCTCTTAAAGCGCCCGAGCGTCTGCGGGGCGACCCGTTTCATCTGGCGCGGCTCCTCTGGCGTCCCGACTTCTTCGTTTGAGGAAGAAACCCCCCCCCTCCCCGAAATCATATGAGGACGAGCCCTGAGCACAGGAGAGCACTGCGGGGCCATTTATGCAACCACCCCATCGGCGAGTGAGTGAGGGCGAGAGAGAGAGAGAGAGAGAGAGAGAGAGAGAGAGAGAGTGAAAAAGAAGAAAAGGTGCCCTCCAGACTAGATGAAGGGAAATCAGTGTTTGTTTTTTTCGGAGCTGTCTGCTCGGGATGAGACTCTAACGGGGCCTGATGAAGTTATTGTTTCAGGGTCGGCCGGGTCAAATCAAAACTGACACGCGGTTTTAGTGCCAATTTTGGCGTGGCGGGCGTGAGCGGGATGGGGTGAGGGGGTGGGGGGGGGAGAAAGCCCGACGCGTGACAGGCAATCGGGGCGCTTAATATGACAGAGTCGGATGTGGCTGGACGCAGCCTTGCCTCTCTCCCCGGGGCTGGCAACGCGATCGGCATTTAATGTGCACAGGCCTGTGATGAGAGGGGGCAGAGCGGGGTTTGGAGGTGTGTGTGTGTGAAGGGGTGGGGGGGTGGGGGGGGACTCATTATATCAGGAATCCAAGGCTCTAAACAACGCCTTCATTAACTGCAATGCGGGGACCGAGGGGCTCCAGCTAGATCTGTTTTATCCATCTGTATACCTATGCAGCTATCTATAGAAAGGTTAGAGATGGCTCTTTTGTTTTTTCGCGCTGCTCTACAATGGCACTCCCACGCCCCCACACCCGTCAATTCCTATCAGATTTAAGTCTATATAGTGTGTTCTCATAAAATCCATGGGGGGATGTGGGAGCGCACAAAGCGGCATGCATTGCTCCTCAAATTTGTCACAACAAAGCGGAGTAAAAATAGCTCGGGGTAATGATGGCACGCGCGCGCTGGGATCTGAGAGAGGAGAAACGTAAGGACTTGAGGGGGCAGCCTGAACGGGACTTAGCAGCCAAACGGGCAAGCGCGATTGCAGGCACGTGTGTCGCTTGAGACGGCTCGCCGAGACGCTCGGCTAATGTCCTGCAGCCCGGGAACGCACAGCAGGCCGGCCGGAAGCTACGCGCCCTCTAATGTGTCGACGCTTTAGGAATTATGAGGGCGCGAGAGAGGGCAGCGCGGCCGTTTCTAAAGTCGTTACTGCTCGCGATGGTCCTGTCGGTCGGCTCACAGCGGGTGGGGGGCTGATGGCTGAGTGGCCACCATCGAGGAGGAGTCGGAAGCTGCTCTGCAAGTGAGCAGAGCCCTGCAAGTCTCGCGCAGGCAGGGCATTATGTGTCTAGTATCTATTTCTACATTTATAATATGCGGTTGAGCGTGGTGTGCAGAGACGACAGGTTAATCGAGACGCACGTGGATTCCGTAATGTACGCCAAATCCGGACACTGTTGCTTTCTTCTGCTTCCTGTGGGGGCAGGTGGGACCGACTGCAACTACAACAGTAAAGTTTGGAGTAAATCATCACATTGGAGAAACGGACCTCTGACATGTGATTTACTTTCTCTGGTCGCGGCCGTAGGGCAGCTCCTGAGCTATCTGTCAAACGTCTGGGGGGGAGGGCACGCGATAAAGAACGAGGAGGCCGGGACGGGGACTGAGAGAATGGGGACATGAAAGATGACAGGGGCGGGGGACGGGGGGGGGGGGATGACAGACGAGCGGGACGGAGAGAAAGCGAGCGAGCCGGCGCGCGCATGGAACGTCAGAAAGACGGAGCGAGGGCACGGAGGGAGTGGATGACAAGCTTGATAAGAAGAGAACAGGAGGCATGATGAGGGTAAAGACGGTGGCCGGGGAAGGGGGGCGACACGTGAGATCTGCGACGGCGAGGGGCGGAGGGGAGAGTTGGCAAGTCGTGGCAAAAAGAGAGCAGAGAGAAAGAGGAAAAAAAGGAAAGCATAGAGGACAGCGAGCTGAAGTGCCTCACGTGGGGGATGTGGAACGCCTGGCGGGTCGCCTCCAGCCTCCCACCCCGGCTCTCAAGTGCAAGCCGCTGATCGCGCGGCTAACCTTGTGATGACGACGGGGTTTAACGACACGAACCTATCCCATTCGGACGCCGCGGCCTCCTGGCGTCGCATCCCCGTCGTTAGACCAGGACGAGGACGACCAGGCCGCGCACACACACACTCCCGGGCCAGGCAAACATGTTCGGTAGGGGGAACGAAGGGCGAACGTCTCCCCGATAATCCATCGAACGCAGATGTTCTCCCGCAGAACAAGGGTTCTGCGCTGAAGGTTGGCGGGAGGAGGCGCGGAGTCAGGCCTCTCCCGTCGGGTGTGGGCTCCGACGCGTGCCTTGTCAGGGAAAGTCATCGCTTGCTTGTTCAGACAGTTCGCTAGACAGGGGGCACAGCGGCGAGCGGCGGAGGTGACTTGTTTGCTTGCAGGTAGGTAGCTTTTCTATTTTACCCACAATCAAGGTTGGCTCCCTCTTGACGCGTCCTCAATGGTTTCCAATGCATGCACGTCTGTGGCCTGTCAGATCGTCGGCACCGATTGTTGCTGGCCTGATTGCTTAGTTTAGGAAAACAGCTTTCACGGCTTTCACTGAGATTTGTTCTTTTCTTTCTATTACTGTCCACGTTCCCACGGGCGTTGCGTTTGCTCGCACTCTGGGACTCGACTGGAGATGCACCACTTCGTGCGCGCTTCAGAGATACACCCGGTGACGAACCTGGCGGCAGATGTGAAGGTTTTATCAGTCGGGCGCACGTTGGGTCACTGCCGGGGAAGTGGGGCTCCCAACGCGGAATTCTATTATGCTGCCGTCTCCGGCCAGAGTAGAGCGGCCCCTAACAGCTCTTGCGTTAACAGGCTGCGGCTTTTTCATCGACGCGGCCTCCTCCTTCACTTTTTTCCCCCTCAGAAACGGAGAGAAATCGCTCGTTTCAGGTGAGCTGTGCCGGGTAATTACAAGCTGAGCCCAGCCGAGCTGCGGAGTGGGCTGGGCCGCGGCCACGCTCGGCTTGCTAATGCACAGATTGCTTGTCAGGGGCGGTGAAATAATGGCCGTGTGTCTGCAGTGGCTGCAGCCCCCTGAAAGGATGTGGAGAGGAGCGGAGGAGGGCAGCTCGATACAGTGCTCTTGCCAGGCTTAACCCCCCGCCCCCAGCTAAACGCAGGAGGCGATTGTTGGGAGGGAGGCACGGGGGGATTTTTGGAGGGTGGGGGCGGTTTGGGGACGGACAGGGAGGTGAAAGGATAATCTGAGTGCACCCCTCCCCTGTAGAGGAAGATATAAGGGGACAGCAGCTGGAGAGAGCGGGAGCGCTCTCTCCTGCCACCGTCATCATTACGCCTCTCCCATCCTCCTTCTTACTCTGGTTATCTCACGGGGAGGAGGGATGCCATATGGCCGCAAGGGGCCTCTATGTGAAACGCTGGCTCTTAGCTGCGTTGCAGGGTGGGAGGGATGGCCCAGAATTCACCTCCGTCGGCGTGCAGCTTTCCTGATCCGCCGAGCCGAAGCTTGGGCCGCAAGTCTTTGCAGGTTTGTGTTCACAAATCCTTCACGCGCCTGCGGCATTTCGAGCACGTATGTCAACAAACAGGAACTGCCCCCTTTTTTTTCCATTTTCTGAGGGAAAAAAAGAATACGGAGGATGAAAGTCGAGGAAGACTGGAGAACAATGGGGCCGGGGTGGAGTGCTGACAAAGTCGATTATGAAGTGTTCCCAAGTTATCTCCTCGGCGCAAGGCTCGCTTTGGTAATTAAGAGCGTTTTTGCTTTCTGTTCTTTTTTTTCCCGCACTCCTCAGAAGAGTGGGGCCGATTTGGGCAGAGCACCACGAACTGATTGTGTCTGACAATGGGAACGAGAGGCCGAAAGGAGCGCGGGGCGGGACGGAGAGCCCCGTGAGGTGGCACAGAGTCCTTGAGGGCGCCCAAGAGAGAGAGATGGCGGCAGTGAGTCCGATACCCCGGTCACATGTAGACGTGTCGCTGTGTCGCCGCTCTGAAGAGGTGACGGGGGGGGGGGGGGGGGGGGGGTCTTCGCAGCGGCCCGCTGTGACAGCGCTGTCTTTTTGGGCCATTTCATGGTAGGGGTCCGACACGCGGGGTATCACGTGCGGAGCGTGTTACAGCCTCACTCCCCTCCCCTGCCACTGCCCGTCAAACGTGGCCACGGCAATGCGGCGAGATCGAGTGAGAAAACAAGACAGTGACTCGGCTGGACGCGCCGCTCAGCGCGGGTCCTCTGGAGGACGAGCTCAGGCGGATTCTTTGCTCTCTGCCGACCGCGTGCCCATGCGAGGGAATCTCCGAGATGGCGCTGGGATCAGGAAGGGCAGATCTGGACGGCTGCCTGGCCCCGAGATGTTGATTTGGACTCTGGCCCCGTACCAAGTGGGAGGACTCGATTGCTTTTGATTAAGGGATGGGAGGGAAGGTGTGTGGGGGGGGGGCTCGCACCACACCATTAAACCCTGACCATTAAACCTGGTTATCTAGCTTGCATTTAAAAGCCGCGGAGATCCCATGTTGTAGTATTGCCCATCTGTGCTCTCCCTCTGACAGTATCGTCATGTTGCTGGAGAGCTCCGGACTCCTTGCCAGAAGAAGCTATACAGCTCCAATTCTGCAGGGAGCTTTGTTTGCTTCCACGCTCATCTGCTAAAGGGAAGAACTAAAGGGGAATTGATTCTCGCTGGGCATTCGTAATCTTCATTTTCGAGTGCGCGTTATTGTCGTTTCCAGAGGAACAGGCCGGCCTGGTGTAGAGAGACACTTGCCGAGCTTTCAGTGCGGTTCTGGTGCTGGTGGTCAGTGGCGGGGAAAAAAGGAGGCGCATGGAGGGGTACGGAGGGCATGCGGTGAGCAGAAACCCAGGGACGGCCAATCCATCATGAGGCGAGACGGGAGAGGGAGGGGCATGCAGTGCGCTCGGGCTTGGACGGAGCCGTTGGAAACCTTCGGCGCTGTGATGTTTTCCCCTTCATCGGCTCCCCGTAATGGCTGCCATTTTGGATTTAGTCAGCAGGCGCGGGGCCGGCCAGCGATGCTCGCTCCGATCTGCCTCACGCGCTCGCACGCGGGAGCCGTGATGGGATAAGCGCTTCGGAATGAGATACACTCCACAGCTCTCCTCCAGGATGCCGCTGGCTCCTCTGCATCATCCCAGCGCGGCTAAACTACTGATCTGAGAGGGCGATTGCGAATGATTTCTTTGGCCCTCTCCACACGTATAACAGATTGCTGTGACTTTTGTGTTACCGGGAGCATTTCCGGGAGATGCGGACATCCTCCCCCCCCACACTTGTAGAGTTTTACAGGGCCGACGAAACACTGGAGGCGCTTGGAGAGGAGACCCGTGGGGCTGATGGGTTTGTGCACATTCGAGCGCGTTAAGGCTCTTTCAAAGCTTTGCTGTCATAAAACACCAGAAAACAGAGACCAAGAGCGGCCGCGTTGGCAGCACAGCTTGGACCATTTGCGGACATGTGTTGCAGAATGATCCAGGCTGTTTACCACCCGGCAGGCCGGCGCTCCCATTCAAACGTCCACACACACACACACACACGCACACACACTTCACACTGGCATCACTGGCGACCACACGGGGGCGGTGCAATCCAAACACGTTCCATCTCCTCAGTGGTGAAAACAATAAACGTTAAAGGGACCTTCATTCATTTTCTCCAAAGGGATTTCACCTGTGAATTTGGTGTTCAGTTATTTGCCTTGTTTTTAACCCTCTGAGTTTTGTATTAAGCGGGGATGGAGACAAGGTGGGGGGGGGGGGGGGGAACGATCTGTCGCTTTTTTTTTTGTTAGTAGAGGTTAGAACTTAGTTAGCTTTTTATTTTTGGTTTTTGTCCCAGGCGATCGCCCGCAAACCTGTCCAAGTTCTTCCAAACACTGACGTCCAGGTCCGGTGGCGGTCAGATGTTAAACATCATTTATAACAAGGTTATAACTGAGGGCTCTCTGAATCGGGTCTCCAGCGGGCCAGGGCTGGAACATTTCCCAAATTGTAATAATTTGGCAGCCGGCGGTGGTAGACGGAGGGGGGGGGGGTCACTGCAGAGGCCCTCAGCAGTTAGTGTGGGTGGAGTTTGGTTTGCTGTTAGGTGGTTAGATTCTGCTTAGACGCTTCTCAGCTTTGAGTTCTAGCCACTTCCTCGTCAGAGCAAACAAAACCGCTTTAACCCTTTGAGCTCGGCAATGTCCGCTCATCTCCATCGACCCTCATCTAGCCTCACAAAAAAGATAAGTTTAAAATCACTCCTCTAGGACGACCATGGCTCCTCAGAGGTGAGGAGCCACCCCATCTAAATTAAACGAACGAGGGGCGACCTTGCGCGTTCTTTTCCCCCCCCTTCGGAAATCCACCCAGATCAAAGCCCCCACTCGAGGTCTGACGCCGGTTATTTGTTTACCTCGTCTTACTTCAGTCTCCCGGTGCTGTCACCTACAACGATTGGACGCGGACTTGTTTCAAGCCGCGGAAGAAAGGGAATAATACATTCGGATCGGTGCTCGTTCTCTTTCGAGCCGCGTGGCGTGCGCAAATCATCCCGTAAGTGGGTAACTCATTTCTTATTGATCCCGTTCTTCATTCGGCTTTCATCTCCCGGAGTCTTTTTAATTCCGATTTGCGTCCCAGCCACCCTCGGCAAAAGCGAAATCCCCCG
>CM055210.1:1640676-1732256 GCA_029224185.1 Karalla daura | reverse complement strand
GGGGGGGAAAACATCTTTTTCGCAGAGATCGAACTTGCAAAGTGTTCCAAGACGTCTCGGCATGACGACGGTACTTCGCGGAGTGCCCAGAGTGCAGATCGTCTTCCCGCCCAACTTTGAGACGACGACGGCTTAGCCGGCAGAGGAAAGGAACTTTCTGTAATCCCCTCATTAGAGCCCCTCCGTCCTCTTCCCCCCCCCCCCCATCCATCTCAAAGACAAAGAAAATTGGCTTTACGGCCCGAACGCGGGGAGCGTTTCCGTCGGGAACGTTTCCGCGTGACCTTGCGACGGCGTGAGTGCGCGTCGAGGTAAACGCTGCAGGCGAGAGCGGAATGAGAATAAGACTGGCGCGCATGTGTGTGTGTGTGTGCGTGCGTGTGTCATAAGGCAGAGTCGGAGATCGGGTCGGGCAGGAGAGGAAGACAGACAAGAGGGGGAGGAGGAGGAAAGGGAAGAGCGCGGGGTTAGAGGGGAACACAGCGCAATGAAAGGGCGGATCGAGCCTTGACGATCCTCCAGGTGCTTTGAGTTCAAAGCTCCATGTGAGGACGCGGAGATCCCGCCCCCCCCAATCCAAACGCGGCATGCTCGGGAAGGCGAACATCCAAAAAGGGGGTTTCTTCTCTCCACAGAGAGCTCAATCAGCTTCTTGCGTCACATCCGCGCAGGCTCGCCCCCTCATCCGAGTGGGAGAGGGGGATGCGACTCCGGCGGACCCGGTCGCAGATGTTCCTAACCACCCTGGGCCGTTTCCTGAGCCTTCCTCCCTATTTCGCTGCGTCGACGCGTCGAGGAGGGGGCGCGGCTGACCGTTTTCGGGAGTCTGCCGATGATTTGATCCGACAGGTTTCGCGTTCACAGTCCCGCGGGCGGTGGAGACGCAAACTGTCCATCGGCGCTTATGCATCAGCCGGTGGAGCAGCACGGACGGAGACATGACTGATAAATAGGTTTCCACGGGATGCCGGACGAGAAGCAATCCATTCCTTTTCCACCCTCTCTCTCTCTCTCTCTCTCTCTCTCTCCGCGGACACACACACGCCCATCCGAGGGCACGTGGCGCGGGGAGGCTTAATATTTCACGGCGTTGCAGCGGGAACAGGCGTTTCCACTCATGTGGCGGCTCTCGGGCCGTCTAGCGTTTCACTTCACGTGCCCTCGGCGGCTCCGGATTGATATCGGCGAACGCGCGCGGCTCTGGATTCCGGCTCCGTAGGCCTAATCGGCTCGTCAACACGGGGCTCACCTCCCGCCTCTCCCCTCGACCGCAGCGTTACGTAAGGAGGAGGGAGCGGGCTGTTGCGTAACTCCTCGCCGGCTCCATCAGCTGGAGGAGGGGGGGGGGGGGGGGCAGGGACGGAGAGGCAAGGGGTCTCAGATTTCACGTCTCTCCCTGTTCGCCTCGAGTGGCACATGCAGCGAGGTGCGGGGTGCAAAGCAGCGGCTTTTTGCGGAGGGGGGGGGGCAGGGGAGGGGGGGTGACACGCTCGATTTCACTTACAACACTCGTCTCCTTGCTCTCCCCTGATTTATATGCGTTTGCTGTGATCTCGGCCAGTCACCTTGAGGAAGTTGCAGCCCCTCTACCGCCCGCATCTCCTCCCCTTAGTACCCCCCCCCCCCCCTCCCTCCTTTTCATCCCTTTGCCTCCTTTTCCCCAACAGCGTCTATCCGTTTCTGCTCGGACCCGGAGACGGATCTCATTTAAACGTTGATGAGCTGGGCAGATGTGGAGTGGAGGAACGTGTCGGTGCGCGCCTCCGCATTCCGTCTCTGGTCCGAGCGCGACTCATGTGGGGCTTGCCCATTGGTCATGAAATGCACACGCACGCGCACGCACGCACACACTGGATCGGGGCCAAACAGCTTCACGAAGGGGGCAAAATTTATGCGACAGGATGGCGTGGAGGGGCGAGGGCCCAGACGGGATCTTCCATGATCCCGATTACGCTGTCAACACTCCTCATTCACTCGCTGTCACAACGCACGTCATATAAACGCACGCGTGCGCACCCTGTACGCGGCGAGGAGATGCGTGCATCCTCCTGATCTACGCCGCTGAGACCGATGATGGATGGTGTCCTTCTGCTCAGTGATCATCACACCTGTAGGGCCAGACCTGAGCGCCACCTGACCCCCCCTCCCCCCACCACCACCACAATAAATGCGCAGACATGGGAATGTCCTTCAGCGAGGGTGTCCTCAGCCTTGCCACACACACACACACACACACACACACACACACACACACACACAGACCTTGGCTTTGTTTACAGAGCTAAAGAGGGCTGGTGGCTGCACACGGACACGTTAACACACACACACAGGCGCGGGGATTTGTGGATGTGCTTTCCTCCTGACCGAAGAAAAGAAATCATACAAAACATGGCGATTGTTGCTGCAACATGACTGATGACCCAAAGCTTACTTCCTACTACAGTTGTGCCTCCCTTCTGGGCTCCAAACTTGAAAGTGATTAGCCTTGGTGCTACGGCTTCTTTTCTCAGAGGTAAGTCGCAATTTGCCACAGATTTGTTTCGAGCAGATCGTCTGAATTCCGCTGAAACGAACAGGACCCAGCCTGAGAACAAAACAAAACCTTTAGCCTGACAACCCGGCATTTACACACTGTACTATTATCTTATCAAGCCGAGATGGACACCCTGGTAAGAACCTCCCACAGGCAATGAGCAATCGTGCCCTTTGCCAAGATTACTAGTATCGCCTGGTCAACTGATGGGACTTCCTGGATGTGCAGCCACTAAATGTCTACTTGCTAGCTGCCAGCTGGATACAAAGTAGGTGTAGCCGAGTCCAACAGACAAACAAAAAGGGGCCTTACCACTATGCGCACCACATTAAAACAGCTACCTGAGCTACGGTTTGTCTAAACGTACTCAACGGGTACGCCTTACGTCCACTCTGTGCTTTTTGTCCGGGTTCTTGACTCGGTCACACATAGCGGAACCGTCATTCACATTTACACAGAGTTTAGGGAGCACGATGCTGCAGGACCGGGGGGGAGTGCTCCCTGAGGGCCCCCGGATCGACGTTCCACGTCCGCCCACTCTTCGGGCCCTTCCCCCCAAAACAACTGCGGTGGGCCCCCCCGGCGCTGCCAGGCATTGTCGGTTCGGGGTGCCTCAACGAGAACGGGACAAAAGAAGCTCGCGAGTCCAGCAAAGTTCCTGCCGTTTCACCCGTTTCGTCTCCCCTCCCTGTATTCAATTATCCTCCGCCGTTTGCCACCTCCACATAATCCTCCATCAATTCGCTAAAACACTAAGATTATGGCCATAATCCCTGTATCTGCCGGCCAACCTAATTAAGCGGCGTATCTGTCCGGGGACAAGGCGGCGCGCTAACTGATGACCGAATGACACTTTGTCAGCCCCACAAAGGTCCCCCCCCCCCCCCATCGAGCTTTTCCTGGACGTTACTTGGTTTGGATGTCTCCGGCGTGACTTCCCGGGATACCGTATCCCATACGAGCGTGCGCGTGGGCGATCAAATACGGGGCTCTGCGTCGAGCCGATTGTAAACAGTGAACGCTAATGAGGCGACACAGAAACGACAACCGAGTCGGCGAGCCCTCGACCCGTCTCGAAGCGCCTCGACAATCGATTTCTGACTTTCTCCTGCGACCAACGGCCATTGGCTTCCCTTCAGACGTCCCCTATTGTCATTCCTCTCTCTTAAGCTTTTTCTCTCCTTCTTCTCAACGCTCCGATCTCTCTCGCTCCCCGGGGGGCTCGTTACCGCGCCGACGAGAGTTTGGCCGGGATCCGGCCGATCCGCCCTCGCCCGGGGGCGATCCGAGGGGAGGGGCCCCGACGCCGAGGCCGACGCGGAGAAGGTGCAACGGCTCGGGGGAAGAGAAGACAAAAACCGCGGATCGTGCCCGCCTGCGCAGCGTCGATCCGGTGAGCAAACTGTGAAATGAGATAGCGGCGTCCTCGAACGTTCCCGCTTAATCCGCCTTTTGTCTGGCGCCTTTGAACAACGATAATCCGTCCCGACGTCGTACGGGTTCATTCTGTGGCGCTGTTAACTTCAGTCCGGAACAAGGCCCGCGAACGAACGCACGAATACATTGTCATCTTGTTATCTCAACGGAGGCATGAAGACTCCTGACGAGGAGTGAAGGCAGACCGGCGCCGTCGCGTCGCCAAATGGTCCTGCGAGCATTCTGCTCTCGAGCCCGAAACACCGACTTCGGAACGGCGCTGCACAGCACGTCCGTGCAGCCGCGGTTTGACCCCATTTGCAAGCTAATTCCGAGTGGCCGGAGTCCATCCGCATGTCACGTTACAGTCAGGCTAAAGTAAGGAACACGCTCTGGTCTCCAGTCCGGAACTACACACACACACACACACACACACACACAGCTTACTTTCACTAAATTTAATTGAGGCAATTTGCAGGCTCCAACCGACATAAAGTCCATTTCTGGACCGAGGGAGGAAACCACTGTGCCCATGGAAAACCCACAGGGACCAAGAGGCTCAAACCTTCAGTTCCTGATGTGCGCTCAGGCAGAGCCGGGGCAAAGTACCTCGGACCACCTGTGCATCGCTGTGTCGGAAAGAAAAAAGCAAGACACTCGCACCAAAAGTGACCCCGGAGCTGTCAGACAGTGTCTGAAATAGAGCCGACGATGATCAGACCCGATCCCTGAATGTGTTTGACCCAGACAGACCAAAACAGACAGAGAGAGAGAGAGAGAGAGAGAGAGGAGGGGGTGAGGGGAGAGAGAGAGAGAGAGAGAAAGCACAAAGTGACAGTCGTCCGTGCTGCAGAGGAGCGGCGGCACAACTTGCCTCAAAGAACATGAACATTTTTCTTCTGTGATGAAATGTCAGTGGATCGGGGCTGGAGGGGAGTGTCTCGAGGACTGTAGTGTGTGTAACAGACACCCCTGACGTGGCTTGGTTATCTTTAACGCATGTCCACATGCAGTTTGAGCGTTTCCCCATGTCGTCCCATCGCGTGTTTCCCACAGACGCAACATTGCCGCATATCTGCCTGAGCGAGGCCTTGTAGTATGTGTGGGCATGCAATGTGGCAGGGTTCCGCATGGGATGTACGTACAGTAAGGGAGCAGACTAACACCATCTCCTCGTCACGTGAATATGAGATACAACCTTGCCCCCATTACTCTGGGGAACTGTTCTAGGACTGACGGACGGCTAGGGAGACAGACACAGGGAGACAGAGTCTTCATCTCCTCTCATCCACTGTTTGCAGGCGCAGTTTGTCATGCCTGAGAAGACAGTGCCAGGAACGAATGAGACAAAACTAAATTGGGACAAAATTGAAAGACCCCTTCTTATTGGTCTTTCTCTATTTTTGTTTGTTTGCTACGCTTTGACTGCCTGACTTTGCGTGTAGCTGTGGGCAAGACATGTGGATTAATGTTTGTTTCTCTGAGTTTGTGTGTGTGTGTGTGTGTGTGTGTGTGTGCTCCAGAGCAGCCTGTTCCTCTCCGTCGAGGAGAGGAGACGCAGGCAGCCAGCCGAAATTGAAGGGAATGACTGTGACCTTCGGACAGAATCAAGAGCAAAGTCCTTTCTGTCTCCATTGTTTTCACCACTTTTCCCTGTTCCCTGTCCCCGAAGCCTCGTTTTGCCTCTTCCACCCTACCTTTGCTTTCCTTTAGAACTGTGAAACCTGCATTTTAGGCCCCCCCCCCCCCTCACTCCCTTATCCTTTTCCTCCTTTGTGCTTCTGAAACGCCTTCAATCAGAGACAGCAATGGTACATATTGTACAGTTTGTGCACCACGCGGCGCATGTTCCCTGCCATGACAAAGAATGGCCCTCTGTGAAGGCAACAGCTGTACAAATGTTAGAACGTGTAAGGCCTCACGCTGTGCTTCCAGCCCACCACAAGAAGCAGCGGCTGCCAGGATTATACCTTAGATCTACAGGCAGAGTCTCTTTCGATCCGGACCCCGAACCTTGGGATGATCCCTTGCCACATCCTCGACTTTGCACTAATTTTCTCTTTTCTTTTCTTCCCAGCTGTTCAATTGCTTTTACCTGCCGCTTGCTTCTCTCCGTTACCCTGACGACTCTCCCACTGGTCGCCTCCCACCTCTTCCCTTTCTCTATCACCTCTTTTCTGCCATTTTAGTCTCTGCAGGCAGTGGTTTGGTGGGGGGTGGGGTGGTGGGTGGGGGGTTAAAGCCCGGTAGAGGAGAGCTGCCATCGAGCGCCTGGGCTAATATTTGCCCTGCGCTAAACTGAGCAAACACGGATAAAGCCAACACAATCTCTTCTCTCTGTTCCCCCGGCCGTCCGCCTTGTTGTCCTTTCATTCTCTGGCTCTCTCTGCTGCACTACAGCCGGGCCGACCGCTGGTTAAAATGACTGCCTCAGACATAAATCTGATACCGTAATCCCCCCCCCCCCCCTTTCTGTCCGGCCTGTGTCTTCCCGTGCCCTGTGCATGTGGATCATTAGAAACACCTGTGTTACACAATGCAACAGGCCATGAATGACCCACGCATTTGTCACTTTTACAGTGTTCACTCCGGTAGACGACTGCATCCAGTGTAAATTAATCACCCAATTCAGAATTGCAATCTGAATGGCATTCTGCATCCACCCATGACCTTACTGCTTGGTCCCCGATGGTCTAGTGGTGCCCATCTCCGACACACAGGGTGAAGGTAGGCACCATCACTCTCACCTAAGAGTAATAGCCTTCCACCGACCAGACTGTGCATGCTTCCGGACTGTGGGATGAAACAAGGCTACCTGGAGAAACCCCCCAAAGGAGAACATGCACAGACCATCCTGATATCCTCACTGTGAGGAGATGGTGACACTGACTGAGGCCACGTGTCGCCCTGGCACTCCACATCTCCGAGGTCTCCGGGCTCTGCGTGTAAACCCGCGTGCGACAAGTACAAACCAGGCTCTGTGACCTCTACGCCGCCGGCGCCCCTCCCCCCGCTACTTCCACCATACTTCATTTCCCCGGGAGTGTGATCTTTGCAATACCTGAATGGCTGCTCAATGGCCCTCAAAGAATCGATACCTAAATGCCATGATGGACTGGAGTTTTGCCAGCCCTCCGAAACACCTTCACAGAGAGGCACCTGATGTAAGGAGGCACCGATTCAGGTTTTTTTTTTTTTCTTTACACCCAGACGCCAGAAATGCGCCTCGGACCTTTCAGCGAAATCCGGCAGAGACGGACAACGGACCATGCTAACTGGAAAATAAGCGGCGTGCGGCACAGGTGCCGCTTCTCTTTTCCAGGCTGCTGCTGCTGCTGCCACTTAGCCTGGTGAGTCACGACATGCTAATCCACAATACATTCATGTGTGGTCACCCCTGCAGAACCTCTATCCGAGCCCAGCGTGGGCTCACATCTGTCAAGAGCTGTTCTAGGGACGCGTTCCGGGGCAGCAAACTCTGTAGGATCAAAACACTACATTTAAGTCGGATTTTACAAATCCTGCCGTTGACTTGGGGTAAAGCGTTCCAGAAGGTGCCCTCGCAGTCCTTGCGCCGGTCAACCTTCCTCCAAGGTGTCTTCCCCGCCGCCACCGTTATCTCGGCGCCCGTCAATCACGCATTGAGGCTGATGCCCTGGAGAGGCGCGTTCGCAAAGCTAGAACCAGGCAGAGAGAGATGACACTGAATTTAACACGTGGCCTCGGGGTCCTCGCGTGGAATTCATTCCAGCAGCTATGAGGTGTGGGCTGGAGTCCGAACGGTAGCATTCGAAACCCTGACTGGACTTGAGAAACGTCACCACAGCGAGGGATGACTGTGGTCAAGTGTGTGCGTTGTTCCCGCTGGCTCACGAATGGATTCAGATGAATTCATTTCTCTGCGGCTTCGACTTCAACTGTACAGTTGAAATAAGACACTTAGGAGACATTATACAGCATAAACATATACGGTAAATACTTTTTCTCCATGTGATGAGGGAAATGGTGCCGGCAAAATGTGCAACGGGTGAACTGCTCCATCATGTCAGCTCCCATAATTCCCCAGCATTCACAGAGAGGTGCTTTGACAGCTACACTAATGAACGCATAATTGAATGGATAATGAAGCAACAATTATCACAACAATTGAACCCATTACGCAGGTGTGTAAAAACTCCGCCAGCTGCAAGGCAAAGACTAAGGCTAACGTCTCCATCATCGGTAGTGTCTTATTACAACGTATACTACCCGCATGGCAGCTCTGTATTTCTGATTCCGAATCACTTATTTATGCTTTATTCTGCGGGTTAGGGTTACCGGGGGATTTGGCAAAATGACCAAGATCATGGTTAAAGAACGACGTGTCAGTAACTTGGCCATTCTGTGGCCATTCCAAAGTAGCCGTCGTAAGTGCTTTACAATGGCTAATAACCAGGACATATGCTGTTGATGTGCATGCTAACAAGTGTCATCTTTTAATCCATGAAATTGATGTTTAAAGTACCAAGGTCTTGTGGAAAACGCCTCGCACGACTTCCAAAAGCCCTTTTGCGCACACCCGAACGTCGATTGATCTGCAGACGTCGCAACGAAAAACCCAATTTACTATCCTGCTCATTAAAAATTCAACCCAAAAAACTGATCACAAACCGGCCTGCAATGTGCATGAAATCAGGGCCAATGATATCGCATGGCCTGGGAGTGGAGGAAAAGCCACTTTCAAGAAATAGAGCGGCCGCCGTAAGATCCCACGGTAAATCACGACAGAGGGTGAATCATTCAACGTACAAATGGTTTCCCTCCCGACCTGTGAACCTGTGTGTCGCTGGGCTTGCTACATCCCCGTTACGGTCCCGCTTCCTCGACGGAAGGCGGGGGCGAGCGCCGCCGCGCTAATGGCGTCCGCCACCGCGTGGCAGTGCTGAGAGAGAACAAAAAACCAAAAAAAACTGCACAAAAAACTGCACGTCTTTCACACTGAGGTTCACAAAGCTCCTCGTAAAGCGCTGAAGCCGTTTCCAGCGGTGAGGACTTAGTTGACGAGGGCGCAGAGGCGCTCGCCAAAGACCACGGAGAGGGAGAGATGAGAAGAAAAGAAACGTGGCGGCGCAATGGGTGCTGCTCGGGCCGTCCAGCCGATTTCGACGCCACGTTTCGACCCTCAGGCGCTTTTCTTTATGGCTCCCGAGTTACAGAACCAGGTCCCGACGGAGAAACGAGAGCCGGGGAGCGACGCCGATGGGTTTTTTTCTCGCCGCTGTCGTTGTTTTTCTTCTTCTTCTTCTTTTTTTTCACATGAAAAGGAGACGAGAGGAGTTCTCGAAAACGGCTGGGTGCCGGATCTCCCGAAACGTTGCGCAACGACGCCAACAGGTGCTGGCGGGGCTCGGGCGCTTCTCTTTTTTTTCTTCCCGCGGCGTTTTCACCAGGCTTTCATTCGACTTCGCGCCTGGAAATAAACACCCGCTCCCTTCATCTAAATATACAAACGAGTGACTGATGAAGAACGAACGCCCGGAACCCATCTGAAGCGGTTACGGACGCGCCGACGTCGATTTTAGTTGCCGCTTCGAGGTTTTTTTAAAAATCTGTTATCCGTACTCCGACAGCGAAAGGGTCCCCCGGGTTCAAATCCCACAAGGGCTTTCTGCACGGACCCCCGCAGCCTCTCCCACCATATAAAAACATGTATGTTAAGGCTGATCAGAGAGAATAGCGTGACAAAACCTCATCTTCTTTGATGCTTCTCTTATTTCAGTTATTTATCTAGTTATTTATTCCCTTTAGGGCACTTGGGCTGGCTTAAATGCTACAATGTATCTCGCCTGCTTAAAACCTTACAGACAGATTTGTGTGTGTGTGCGCGTGTGTGCGTGTGCGCGTGTGTGTGGGTGGTCAGATGTGCCAGGTGTGACCCGGCACCCCCAGCAGGTGATGAACGCTGCCGCCTCGCCGGCCGCAGGTGCTCGTCTCTTTTTCGCCGCGTTGCCATGGCGACCCCCCCAACCCACCCCCCCCTGTCGAGCTCCAGACCGTCAGAGCGTGATGAATCATGACCCAAGAAAATGATAGGCCGGTGACACTGAACGCTCCCGACCCGGCTCTCAATTTGTTTCCACTCTCCTTTTCCCTTATTTACCCCCTTCCACTACACACACACACACACACACACACACACACACACACACACACACACACACACGCAGATGCAGCTCGGCGCCGTGCATAGAAGTGCTAATGGCGACACTAAAAATGGAGGGCAGACACGCACACGCGCGCACACATACACACACAGACTCCAATCGCAAAGTCCAGGTTTACACATCAAGGCATACACACCAGCAATACATTCGCAGTCTTCTCCTTGCCCGGCTTCCCTTTTCATTTTTCATCACCCCCCCCCCCCCCCTCAAAGCGTCTTTGTGATGAGCATTGCTAAACTCTGTTGCAAAGTGTAAAATCTTGAAAAGGGAAAAAAAAAATAGCGGATTTTAATGATGTTTACTCCCTGGAGGTCAGCCTCTCTCGCAAGCACCCTCGAAAGCCGTAAACAGCGCGAGTAGAAAGGGAAGCCTGGCGTGGCGTTCCTCTTCATTAAGATTTTGCAGGAAAAACGTGGCAACTTTGTTCCCTCACTCAGACACAAAACTGCAGCCCCCCCCCCCCCCCATATACCAGAGAATATCCTGAGCCAGAACCCTGCTCCGGGCTGGGTTTTGATGTCCATGCCAATAGGGCCAGGTCGCTGTGGTCAGGTCACCAGAAGGGGGGCAAGGAGGAGGGGGGGGGGGGGGGGGGGGGGTAACTGTGCACACATATGTCCAGATGACCTGAGAGGGCGCAGATTGGGAGGGGGGAACACATGTAAGGGATGAAGGTTGCGGGGAGGTCACACCCTCCTGGCCTCTGGCCAGGCCTCTACGCAGGCATAGAAAACATGCATAAACACAGGCGCAGGTGGGAATACATGAAAAGTGCAGTATATGCAACATATGGCAACTGAATTAATTGTGTAGAACCACCTTACTCCAGGGCACACACACACACACACACACACACACACACACACACACACAGAGTACAGAGTACAGATACACAGAAGGGATTTATGAGGTTGTGTTGGTTATTTACAGGTGGTGTTCTGCTCTATTTACTGTCCATAACTATGGACTTTTGGCCTTGTTTAGCACTGCTGGGGCAGAACCACTTACTGTACCATCAGGGTGTATGTGTGTGTGTGTGTGTGTGTGTGTGTGTGTGTGTGTGTGTGTGTATGTGCGCACGCCTTTCCCCCACACACCTTGCAGCTACAAAAACCCACCTCCCCCGTAAATCCAAGATGATTTAATGTGAGCCCCTGTTTACTCTCTCCGCGCACACACACACGCACGCACACACACACACACACACACACACACACACACACGCTTCGCCGTGACGCACAACACAAATGGCACGCCGGCAAGCTGCAGCACAAGATCATCAGACGCGTATCGCACATCCAGCACCGGTGACGAGGCAGCCCGGCACCTCCTCCTTCCACTTCTCTCTCGCTACTTGTCTGAGGAGCGCGGGAGCACTTGGATCCTCAGACGGCGCCCACTCTCACTCACTCAGAGCCCAGCCCTCGGAAAACAGCACCCCCCCCCCCCCCCCCCCCTCCCCCCCGAGCATCTGACATCTCATCGGCCAATCGGGCAGACGGAGCTTCCTCGGACTGCACACCTCGTCGCTCCGCACGAACAAGCGTCCTCGGCGGCGGCGGATGGAGCGGAGCGAGGGCGAGGGGGGGGGGGGGTGAGTGGGGCATCGGAGAAGCTCGGGATGGGAGAGGCAGGGGGGGCGATGACAGCGAGGAGATCGTCGGTCTACGTGACGTTAAAAAAGTCGCCGCTTTAAACCCCGAGATGAGCGTTCGCCTCGAAATGAAGAGTCTCTCTCTCTCTCTCGCCGAAGTTGAAGTGCAGGGGGGGCATTGTGAGGAGAGGGAGGTGCAGCAGTGTGTCGCCTTTAAATCTGACAGATATAAGCTTTGCGAGAGGTGAGACACCGGCGCTTTTCGTAACGCTCGGAGAGCACCCGAGGGACCGCGCAGGGAGGCAGACAGAGATTTTGAAATCGAGGGGTTTATTCACGCAAAAGTAGAAAATGAACGTGTACGGCGAATACGGTTCAGGGCTTACGTGAGCACGGCTAAAACCGAACTCAGGCTGTAACTGCAGGGCAACACGAACCAACCAACTGGCCAGACAAAACTCAAATGCCCTAACAAATACAGGGAAAATGGGATTTATTCAACACAGAAATCACACACTTACGGAAAAGGAATGGAAAAACGCACGCACACCAACAACCGGAACAAAAAGAAATAGGACGGTCAATCTCAAGGTCGCAAACGCCAAAAGCAGCCTATGACCCCCTAGTTGGCCAGTCCGCTTCACATGTCCCGTTGTCTACACGGAACCCAGACGATGCCAGACAATAAAGTCCTTTTAACTGTGTATCACGTCGGACAGTGCCACTGGCCCACAGGTTTTTGCTTCGGCTGCTGGTTAGCTGAACTGCAACACAATGCGTTCAGAGAGCCGAGGCGGGCTTTCAGAGTGTTCCTGCCCCCGCTGTGTGGCAGAAATCTGGGTCATGTGTCACGCCGGAGCAAGGCCGGGCCTGCCTCCGAACCTCCCTGACTCGACAGGCCGCCTTCAGGAGGCACAAACAAAAGAGACAAAGACATAGAGAGGGAGACGAACCCCCGGCCTCGGCTTCGGCCTCTGCTCCGACCCACCCCCCCCTCACCCCCCCTCCCCAACCCCCCTTACATGTCACCACGATACCCGTGAGCGTGCGTGCGGGAGATCTTCGGATCTTCCTGCATGCTCGCTCCCTTCCGACATCCGGGGGGCGGGGGGGGGGGGGGTAATCGAATCAGGGGATCCATGGATGCCTGATGCGCCACAACGCAGCCAGGCCCCCGGAGACACCGCAGGGGGGGGGGGGGCCGCCGTCTCGACGCCAAGTGCCGGAGCTCGGGGCGGGGAAATGTGGGCAGAAACTGCGACAGCTGAGGCTGTGGCTGGAGGTTGCACGCCGTCTTAAGTGACAAGAGGAGAAAGTTCGGTGCGGGTGCTGCAATTCCCGACTAAGCTGTTTTTGTTTACCTGTCCCGCGACCGCCGAGCTACGGGCTGGGTTTTGATCCTCGTCTCGGAGAAACACGCCCTTCTGGACGGCTCGCTATCTGCAGTCGGAGCAGGAGCGCGGGCGCGCGTGTGTGTGTGTGTGTGTGTGCGCGTGCTGAAGAGATACAGACGGACCAAAAAAAGGCAGCTATGCAGCCTTGAGCCGACAGCCTCGCCAGCACGCATCATCGCCTATCTCGAACGCAGGCCTCCCGGTACCTCAACCCCTGTTTGGGCCTTGCACACCTGACACCTCACCCCCTGCTGTACTAGACACACACCACCTGCTGCCAGAGAACACACACACACACACACACACACACACACACACACACTGATGCATCAAGACGGGAGCACACGCTTGCACTCAGCCATCCAGTCTGGCTTTGGTCCTGCGTTTTTGCTTTTTTTTGCAATAAAAGTGGCATATTACTTCAGGCAAGGTATCAGGCTAGGACGTGGGCCTGCGTTGCCGATTCC
This sequence comes from Karalla daura, assembly GCA_029224185.1. Taxonomy (NCBI): domain Eukaryota; kingdom Metazoa; phylum Chordata; class Actinopteri; order Chaetodontiformes; family Leiognathidae; genus Karalla; species Karalla daura. The sequence continues at coordinate 1,718,649 of CM055210.1, read as the reverse complement.
GAGGTATGCTTTCAGAAGATCGAATACATTTCACCACGGATCAGCCCGAGACCACCTCAGGCGCGCCGTGGACCTCGCATCCCTCGCTCTCAGAACCAAAAAGCAAAAAGTGCCGGACGCGAGACGTGAGGACGCTCCACGAAACCGAACACGCCTCGCTGAAAGCCCTCGGCGTGGGCGGGGCACGGGGATCTCGTTCTCGTCGGGACGCTGAAAGGCTCCCGACGTGAAATGACGGCGCGGGAAGCGTTGCGTCTCCCCGACGGGAGCTTGGGGCGCCGCAGGAGGGGGGCTAATTGCTGGCAATGGTGGATTCAGAGCCGCAAAGCGAGTACCTCCACGATCTCAGACACGGAGCGAAGAGACAGAGGCGTTTTGCTCCGACATAACGGGATATACTCGGGTATAAATAGAACAGAATCACAAGGGCCGCTATTTGAGAATTAGTTCCCCTTTCATCGCCGCTCCGCCCTTGAGAGGCTCTTGGATTGCATTCAAGAACAAACAAAAAGCTACACGCGCGCCCGGCCCGCTCGCGAGCGGCCCTACATATTGAGGTGAGGGCCGATGGGAGATCTTTGGCAAAGACTGGAAGGGGGGCGCTCCGAGGGCCGCCGCTGATCCCGACACGGCCAAAAGCATGCTGGGGAGGGGGAAAAAAAGACAAAGGGGAACGGGGAGAAGATAAGAAAATTCGGCGGCGGGGTCGGGGAGGCAGAGATCTCCCCCTCAACCGAGCCACAAACCTTCGTGGCGTGCCCGGGAGTGACCTTTTGGGCCTTTCGGCTCCGTCCGCACCACCTACAGATTCTCTTCCCCTCACGTCTCAATCACCGAAACACCCGTTTCCTATTCCTCCTCGTTCATTTCTGGGCCCAGATTTCGCATAAGCCCCGCACGGTCGCCTCCGTTTTGTCTGACATAATAGGCGAAACTGGACGATAACGACAAGCGCGTGTGTGTGTGCGGTTCCTTGATCAGCGAGACTGAACGTAATGGAGATTGATTACTGCAGCAGCGAGTGCCTGGCAGGGCTGGGCTGGGAAAACACGTGGGGGGGGGGTTAACGTGTCAGAGCCCCGCCGCACGTCTCGCTGTCCGACCGTCGACGCTTGGAGAGGAGGCAGCGTACCAGGAGAGGGGAAAAAAAAAGATAATGCTGCCAGTCGTTGCTTTGATTGGTTTGTTTTTATTTGGGGGGGCGGGGGGGGGGGTTGTCTTTTTCAACCTATCCGTTCCAGTACAAAAGCGCAGGTTGGAATGTCGCGAGAGGAGGTGCGGTTTGGCGTACGTGCACCTGTTGCATGGGGGATCGCATTCTTCAAATCGTAATATTGTTATCTGTGACATTATAGGATTAGTTGAAGGTGGGTGGGTGGGTGGGGGGGCGGGTGGCTCTTCCCAGACGCTGATTTGGTGCACTGCAGTGCATTAATGGCAGCGGGATGGAGAGTGGCTGATTCAACTGGAGAGTGCACTTAGGGCAGTGATGGAGCATGTCCAACAGTGGGTCCATTTGGGATTGTCTTTCTTACGGGGTTGAAGCGTCCTCCAGTTATTTAATAACGGAAAACGTCGACAATGAATCAACACCAAAACCCATTTAAAACGCTGCTTTCCGGTGCTTGCATGTTGCCGTTTGGGTTTTCTACAGTCCAAAAACCAGTATTAGGGTTGATATTTATGTACATATATCTAAATTATATGTGTAAATAGTATATAGATATGTGTGTAAGTAGAATACATATGTACAATGTATACATGTGCAAGAGTAATATATATATATATATATATATATGTGTATATATGTATGTGTATATATATATATATATACACACACACATATGTATGTTTATATAAATATATACATATATATAACAAGTAGAATAGTTTATAACTACAGTATATGATGTGCAAAGACAATGTATGTGTGTATGAGACAAAATATATCTGCAGTATGCGAGAGAAGAATGTGTGTGTGTGTGAGAGGGTCAGAGTGAACTGGTCTTGGATAGCCCCTCTTATGTGTGTGTGTGTGTGTGTGTGTGTGTGTGTGTGTGTGTGTGTGTGTGTGCGGGCGTTCAGACCCGGGCGCGGGGAGGAGTCGGGCGCTCATCTCGCCGACAGGCGTGAGATAAAAGACCCATCTCCACATAACCCAGATGCCTCCGATTCGGGACTGGAAGTGTCTCGACGCTGTGCGCGCCCGTGTGTGTAAATGTTGCGCGCCTCGGCTCCTTTTGTCGCGCGCGTCAAAGATAACGTCAAACCCGCTGACAGCGCGGCATCCGAAGTGCGTGCGGGTGTGTGTGTGTGTGCGTGTGCGCGCGTGGTTCAATGCAATGTCAGTCTGCGTGCCTGTGTGCTGTACCTGCTTTGATTTGTGCGCAAGTGCGTGTCACATTAAAAGGCCCTCTTACCCCTTATCTCTTCACGAGGATTAGAGTGCATAAGCTAAGCCCGGGGGGGAGGTGGTGGGGTGTGTGTGTGTGTGTGGGGGGGGGGTAGCTCGGGTTCTGATTCCTCATATCAAACACTATCAACAATCGCTGGACGCCAGCGCTGAGCTCTCTATTAAAGACCCTCTCGTATCCAACAAACGAGCAAGTAGGAGCGTCGTATGTGGCCTATTGCACGTAACGCACAGTTATAGAAGGAATCATACACCCTGCCCCGCTGTGAGCATTTACGGTAAGGCATTAAGAATTTATTGCTGCTGTTGACTTTTTACTTCTTATACCTGTTTATCAGTTTATCGTTCGGCTTTAAATGCGTGAATGAATCTTATATAACTACACTCAAAACGTATTTGTGCACGGCACGGGAAGCAGGCTGAAAGCTGTTTTCAGTCGTTACGAATGAATTGTAACGTCTGGCATTAGTCTATGAATGTATGTCAACTGAACACGTTGAGCCTTCCCCTCAGTGGGAATTACCTGACATTTGCTGGCTGAATGACAGGAGTTGTGGACTCGCAGCCAGTGATCTGTCATCACGCAGACAGCGAAACCTATTTTCCGCAGGGGTCGAAATATTCAAGATACCTCCATCGCGGTCGATGCAGAGGGTGGACCTCAGGCCGGGTAAGCAGGAAAGCGGCGAACGACTCCGTTTGCAACTTGACCGAGCTGTCACGTAGGACCTGCATTGATAGCACGGTGGGGATTCGTCAATAGCGGCCCGTGTCTGAGCTCCCGCCGCGTCATCTTAGGATCAATGTGCAGGACGCTCGTGTGAATTTTGGCCCGTCGAGCCATCGGACAGTGACAGAGGGAAGCTGCAGGGCCTGAAACGGGTTGTGTTCATTTAAGGTTGACCAGTAATCCCAGCCTACTGGTGGGGGGGAGGGGCGGTACTGGTGTGGGTGGGGGGGGGGGGGGGCAAAGTGATCTTGACATTATTGCGATTCGCAGTGTTCTGCCTTAATCTAATATTGCCTTCCAGCCAGACCCGGGGCAGGCATGAGCCCAAGGCGGAGAGCGAGGGAGCGAGCGAGCACAGAGAGAGAGAGACGAACACGTAGATGTTTGACTTAAGCTTCAGGTAGGCGGTATACTTTCTGCGTGACCCTGTTCATAAACTGGCTATAACCCCAAGTCTTATTTATTCTTTCAATGCTACGTAAGGAGGCGAGAGGCGAGGAGGAAAAACTCGGAGAGTCCTCTGCGGGGAGAGATGTTTTTGCGAGGCTATCTTGCCCATAAATGGGACTGACAAAACGGATAAATCCACACCGGTGGATGCCTCGTGTCCAGGACGAGCCGCTGCCCGATGAATATTTTAGCGCGGCTGTAAAACCCGGCACACCACACAACTTTCGGACATTTAAGTCCGTTTTGTGCGCTCCTTTGTTTTGAAGGGGAGGGGGATCCTTCCATCATCACAAGTACGACTGTCAGATTGACTGACGTGTTTTGCATCGTTGCCTCGGAGAGGCAAGGCGAGCATCCTGCAACACAATGAGCGAGTCAGATGGAGCAGGAAATTCCTCTTCCATTGATTCTCTTCTTCCTTTTCCTGATTCATTTAGTTTCTTACTAGTCAAACTACCAAACAATTGGAACCAAACTCGTCGAGCCAGCAGTGTGGAGGCGCATCACGCCTGCCAACATAGAAGGTGCTGTGGATGCCACTCCCCCTGCAGCCATATTTCAACCGAGATGCCACTAATGTGAAGCTGAATGTTGCCCCCTCCCCGTCCCCGCATGTGTTTTGATTCTCCTGGGAAGTGTGAGTGTGGTGATAAATGAGCAGCCACCTGGGAAATACCGGCGCCAATGGGAGCCATTTTGGTTCCATTATTCTCAATAAAAGGCAGGTCAGCGCCCCCCCCCCCTCCTCGCCCCCCCCCTCCGTCCCTCCTCCATGTGTCATTAAAAAGGCCTCGGTGAATGGAGCAGGGGAGCATCATTAGCTGTGAGATGAAAGAGAGAGAGAGGGAGAGAGGGAGAGAGAGAGAGCGTGACGTCCTGAGAGGCATGCAGTGATGTGACTCTGAGTGATGCTTATAAGAAGTAAAAGACTCTGAATTTGTTTTGGAGTGAGAGCTATGTGTCTGCATTTTCTGTGTGCGTGCGTGCGTGTGTGATCTATACACTGATGCGTTTTTTTTCTTTGCTTTTGCCAGGAGTTATTGGTTTCTCCCCGCCGGCGTTTTAACTAAGTTCCCCCCTGCTCAGCTGCATATTGGCGCTGAGTGAAGGTGCACATCATCATGATTGCAGCTCGTGCACAAGCACGCGCACGCACACACGTTGCATCACTGTTTACGAGCCCCGGCGTTGCCGCGCGTTCCCCCCGCCCCCCCCCCCCCCCCCCCCATCGCCTGCATGTCAGCGGCGGTGGATTGTTTTTCCTGGGCGGCCCGTCTCGCTCGGCTCTGGCTGGAGATTGGAGTCCTGACCCGGCGTCTCGAGGACGCTCTCTATCTCGTGCAGGCATCTGGCAGCCAATAATGAAAGCGTCGAGGTCTTCATCGGAGGCCTCTCCGCCTCTCCCCGCCTTTTCCCTCTCCCGCTCCGCGCCCTCGTCCTCCGTCCACCCTGCTATCAGAGGCCGCTCCATGGGCTCCGGTCCTGAATCCAGCTGTGGCCGCTCGTTTAGCCAGGCGCATGTTCTCAGACAACAGATGCACTCCTCCGCCGTGAGAGCCATTCGCTTAGATTATTTTGGAAAACTGCCCCCGAAACACTTAAATGCACATAATAAATCACACTTTAGGAGCCGGCGCGGCGTTGCGTGCCAGCCGGCGCGCGGGGAAGCTCGCGGAATGTGGCTGGGGCTGGCGACCGACGAGCAGCCTCGCTGGGGGAGAACATCCCCGCGCTGCCTGCATTGTGCTCCTCGCCGAAGGAGCGGAGAGTTGGCAGAAGACGGATCACCTGGCAAGCCGCGCGCCCATTTGGACTCACTTACACGCGCCGCACCTGTCCGCACCGCAGAGAGGATGCGCAGTTTATTGTGCCGCGGTTTAACGCTGTAAATGTAGGCTGCTGGCGCACTTCCCACGCCGTTTAGCGTACCAAAAAAGCCGAAGTCACCGCGTGATCCATTTGAGAGCTTCGCGATTGAAAGGCGCAGAATGTGAAACTATCGCTGAAGGCAAAGCGGATATTTTGCACCTTATTTTGACTTTCAGGAGCCTCGTCTCACATCTTAAAAGGTATTTATCAACAGCTATTTATATCCTATGCATCAACGTTGTGCAGCTCCCCCGCTTATCCATTTAACTAGTGCTCCGAAAGGTAGCACGACTACTCTCCACCTTGTTTGTTCTTCTTCTTATTATCACAGCGACATTTCGGTCGGGCGTAGCTCGACAACCGGCCATCGCAGACACAGAAACGATACATCAAAACGTGCGGCTCGGCCCCGGCAAATGTGGAAATGTTCGAGCCCGACAAAATTCTGACCGACAAAATCAGTTAATTGGCCGCTGTCGCCAGACGATCCAGATTCTGGACAAGTTAAACAGAAGATTTGTTTGGGACGCTCTCCTGCACGCATTGGTATATAGCAGCCTAAAAATTGACAAAGATTGACGAAAAAATAACACTTTTTGGCTCCGCAGCCTCAGAAACCGCAAAAAAAATCCCATAAGAAATGAATGGGAAAAAACAGAAAATTCCGAAAATCGCCCTCAAACAAACATTCGCTGCCAAGCCACACGTTGACGTAGAAACTTCGTTCGAACTTCAAACCGCAGGAAAACTTGTCATCTCTGCCCGTACCCGACAGCGTGCTCATACCTTGTGTCGTTTTTCATCCAGGCCCTCTCAAAAACACGTGGGTTTGGCGTTTTTTGAAAAGTTAGAGTGAAAAGTTAGAGAGAGACCAACAGTCAGTGCGGGATGACTGAAAAATCACCTCTCATTTTGCTCTTTTCACGCTGCTCCCGGCCAAACCGTAAGCGGGAGACAAATTCTTTTTTCCACTTTTGTAGGCAAATTTGTGCTCTCTCGTGCGACGCCGGCCATAAACCTGAGCGCTTTGTAAAATTTAAACGGCGAGCCTCAGAGTCAGGCCAGCGCAGCCTCTTCTCTCCATAAGCCCCCACTCATTTTCCCACCACTGCGATCAAAGTTAAACTTTACACTTCTACTCGCGACTGTGGCCTCAGTTTTCATAGTAGACACACCAAATCGCATCAGGGCGTTCCTCAGACTGTCCCCTGCGTGACGGTGTGTTCGTATTGCAGATAGGTGCAAGCGTTGTCTCCCTAGAGCCAAATGTTTAGCACTTGGGCAATTTCGCTTTTTCCCATAAGAATGAATGGGAAAATCAGAACGCCTCAAACAAAAATGCGCTACGTCGCCATACTTTGAGGTAGAAACTTGTGGTCTGTCTGTGTACCGAGTTTCATGTCGATAGCTTGTACCGTTTTTCACCAGCACCTTCTCAAAGCTCATTTGGTGAATTCCCAGCTCAGGTGTCTCCCCTGCTGACAGTGTCCTGCTGGAGCAGGCTGACTGATGACCTCATACAGACACACAAACACTTCAGGCACACTCACACACACACACTCAGTCTCTCTCATACATGCATGTTAATACAAAGTTATGGCCGAAAAGAGCAATACTCCTTCAGCTTTGGGGGGGGGGGGTTGGGGCAGCTAGTGACCCGATGGCGGGCACACGTTTCGGAGCACTGTAACATACTTGTCCAACTCAAATTAGGATAGATAATGCAAAACGCGGGGCACCGCCTCGGACGTGCTCTGCTTTTCTTCTTTTTCGGAGCCGCCTCCATCGGCTCCATCGCCGTGATCGTTGGCGCGCCACGCAGGCTCTAACGGGAGCGACCTGACCGCACGCGGCGCATCCGCATGGCGTCTCAGGTCCTGGCTCCAAAGACAGCCTCGCATGCGTCCGCGCGGGCGTTTTCTCCAGGTTCTCTGGTTTCCTCTCACACGTGCGTTCCGACCGATTGGAGGCTCATCTCTTGGGCGACTGTGGCAGTGAGTTTTGTGTGTGTGTGTGTGTGTGTGCGTGCGCCCTACCGTCACACTACCGCGACACCTTCCGGGTAAGAAGTTTGTCAAGGAAACGACAAAAGACAAAAACGAAAAAGGAAAAGACAAATCTCCGGCGCCCAGGTCTTTGTAATGGGTGGCCAGCTTGTGGTGGGTTGCTGGCCGGCGCTCACCGCCGCCCCACTAACAAGCGACCTTCACAGTGGGCTGAATGGGGGGGCGAATGAGGCTAAATGGAGAAGGGCCCGGGTGGACGGTCCGTGGCCGGCTCTCTCTCTCTCTCTCTCTCTCTCTCTGGTAACGCGGCCATGTTCTGCTGGCAACATTTCCAACACCTTGGTGACAGCTCCAGCCCCGGCCACAGCGAGCTCCCATGTTTTGCTTATGTAATGAACCCCCCCACCCCCCCACCCCCACCCATCCTCTCCACCACCCCCATCCCTCCACCGCAGCCGAAATGCAATTATCATTTGGCTGACACTAAAATGCGTTTTTCTTGCCTGTGGCCACTCATGATGCTATTTAGAATTTCTCAACTTTAGGCGAGGGAGCAGGGGGGGGAAAAAGAGCCTTCTTTCTCTCTCTCTCTCTCTCTCTCTCTCTCTCACACACACACACACACACACTCTCTCCTGTTGTCCTAGATTTTTTTTTTGGAGTGGGGCGGAAAGCAAGGAGGAGAGAGAGCGACACGAGTGAGGAGGAGGCTGAGGAGGAGAGGATGGATGGAGCAGGAGGAGGAGGAGAGGGATGAGAGGGGGGAAAAGAGAGAGAGGGGGCGGGGGGGGGGGGGGGGTTCTGGGAGGATGCGATAATGAGGACAGTTAATTCAGAAACAGGGTGTGAGAGGCAGAGATTAGCCCGCGAGCGGGGCGATGCAGTCCACAGATTTTCTGCTCTGAATGGTTGTCAGCGAGGGCCGAGGGGCTGGGACAGGCCACCGAGCCAAGAGGAGAGGAGCGACACTTTTAATTAAGGAAGTCTTTGGGTAAACATGCATTTCTGGATCAACATATGCCACACGGGAGGCAGATAGGGGGAACAGGTGGAGGGGAAAAGGGAAGCGAAAGTAACAGGAGGGGAGGAAGGAGAAGCCCGTGAGTCATGATGGCAGCTGATTGTTTTGATCGAGATGGACCGAGATGTGAATCATACGTTAATACCTACATTTTATATTTACATTGAGTCACTCTGTGATGAAAAGATTTCCTAAAGTGATGAATATTTTGATGGATTGTACGATGTATAATCTAATCATTTAAGAGGTCGAATATATGATCATTTAGCCATTTTAATGAACCTGAAACAAAGCCTTGTTTCTGACTTTGAGAGCGCGACCGTCACTAGGTTTTAGTTAATGGCTCCGAGCCTGTTCTGTTAAAAGCAGTGCTTAGATCTTTTGACTTATATCTTGAATGGGACAAGATCGGCTGAATTAAGATACCGCAATTCAGCTCCTCTCTTCTCCCACTCTCGAGCGTTATCACGAAGCAGTGGCTGACAGTTGGTAGCCTGGCTGTGCCTGCCATCCAAATCCACGATTCTGAGGAGAAGCGTGGAGGCACGGGCTGGTCGGGGGTAAAAGACGTTCTGATGGTCTGATCTTTTATTTACCGAGTGGGGGGAGCCATCGGAGATGCGAGGGGGGGATGCGAGGAAAGACGCGGCGCCGTTATTTTTTAATTGAAGTGAGCTCGTGTGCCGGAGAGAGGCCGCGTTCAGGGTCCACAGCTCTACGTGGAGTGTTTACCCGCGCTCGCTCTGCCGCCCAGCCACACGACCTTCGCCCGCGTTGGAGGGCAAACTTTTGCCTCTCGCGCATTCCTCCGCATCCTCCTCTTCATCCCTTTATCTCCCGCTCAAGCCCGCCCCCCCCCCGCCCGCTCATCTCCGCTTATTGTCCCGGGCCTGTGCCTAAATGCAGCTCTTTCATCTTTGTTTTTATCTGTCAGATCAGTGAGGCGCTAGTCCCACTCCACACAACTTCTCCAAATATAAAGTTAGAAAGTCTCCCAAATCCGGGCAGATCAATGGATAAGGCTTGGCAGGCCTAGCTAATGGAATGCAGCTCGTGCCCTAGATTAGGATGTTTTCTTTTTTCGCTTGGCTGTCCTCAAACCACCACGAAGCCACGAAAAATGGTGGTGGTGGAGCGCGTGCCTGTGAGTGCGTGCCTGTGAGTGTGTGCCTGTGTGTGTGTGCGCGCGCGCGTGTGTGTACAGACCACAAGCTGGTTGCTCACTGAGACAGACAGGCTGATGGGCAGACTAACGAGCAGAGGGATGGATTGATTCATACGCGAGGAAAGGGCTGTCAGAGGATTCAGGAGAGCGCGCCGCGCGCTGTGAATGCTAACGCTGATGTCAGTAGTCGCGTTCATCCGTGCGCTCGGTTTCCAACGGAATCATATAAACTCCCCTGCCTTCAAAATCTGCATGCGCGATGAACTGCTCGTTTGGAGGACGTGGGACTGCTCGGGCAAATCTTTGCTGGACGGTCAACGGGCTGCCTCCTGCGCGCTCTGACGGCCTTGGGGACCACCGAAAAGGGGCTTTTACAACACCGAATGGCCGGCGCGTCGGCGGCTTTTCTCTGAGCACAGATGGGGCCACACAGAGAAGCCGGTCTAGACTGACACGTAATAAAAGTGAAAAGGGGGACGAGCCTGGTGACGCGAGGCCAACGCCGCCGAGCCCACCCAGGAAGAGCTGGGGAGCCCGATGAGCTTGTTACACTTTTCCTCTAAATGGGATCGGCGAGGAGGGTGTACGGTCGGATGCACTCAGCCAAAGAGTGGAAGAGGCAAAAGATGGCTATCATTCTCTCACTCCATCTCTCTCACTTTGTCCGGCTGCTAATGGCTTCTTTCAGGCATCGCTCAAACAATAGATGCGGAGCAGGCTCCAAGGCTGACGCTCATAGAGTCGGCGTCAAACTGTCCTCAGACGAGGTAGTGGGTATGAAATCAGATACTGGTGAGTAATTGCGTATAAACGGCTAAAAGGCTCCTGGATGGGCAGGTGGTCCTTGCATGGAGGCCTCTGAAGAATGTGGCTTCCCCTACAGAAGCACATTGAGCCGTTGCAAAGACTTTCAAAAGTACCACATCAGAACCAGTCCGTTAATTACAGGAAGTAGACGCGTGGGACACGCTAATGCAGGACTGCGTTGGAAGCCCGGATCTAATAAGGGCGACGCGGCTTCCTCAATAACAAACTCCAAAAACTCCAAAATAGTCTCGCACAACTTTGTGAGGTTGAGGAGACACGCGGCAGACAGACTTCTCCGAGCCAGAACTCGGCATTGTCCTCGGAGTGACTCTGAAGCTTCGCCCCGCTGTATTAATTAAAGCTAACTTAAATTGGGGAGATCAGGAGAGATAGATTTCGCCCTCCAACACTTTAGAGGACGCTGAGCGCTCTGACCCCCGGGGTCAATCAGGTCGACTCGTTTAACAAGTCCAGCTGCTGCGAAGGTACCTGCCCACGGGAAGTGGCATGAGAAGAAGCGTGCCGGACACATGGAGAACCAATGAAAAGTAACGCATAAAGAGTGTCAAAGTGTGGAATCTTTGGGTGACCACCGCAAAGAATCAAACATCCACGCCCCACGATCCCCGCGGAGGGCCTTGCATCCCCAGAGAATCAGAGAACCTCTCCGAAATGTCTGAATCCTTCATTTATGTTCAGCCCTCCTAAATTTAGTCGAGACCGTTTGCGTTGTTCTCTCGTACGGCACAGACCTGCCTCTGCCACGTGGCGATGGAAAATGACACGCGCTCCCCTACATTGGCAATATGCTTATTTTAAGCGCGGGAGGGATCGTTTGTCCTTTTACGGTTTGAAATAAAGTGGCCGTAAAAGATAACTGCGCGTGACATGTTCAATTTGCGACGGAGTTATTTTGAGCTCAAGAATGTAAAAGTGATGAAAGGGAAACAAGGTGTGCGAGGGAAGATATTCCTGGACGCCCATTAGACGTTTTGGACTCTTTTGACGCGTTAATTTCTCCTTCAAAGCGGCCATTCTGACGTGCGCAGGCGCCTCTCCGGGACATTTCAGCAACCAGGTCAACATCTGTGGCTGACTAATGACCGCTTGTAGATTCACTTTGGGCCCGATGTATTCCGGAGGAAACCGTTATCCATCTTTGCTTTTCGCCTAGCGCGAGTCTGCGAGGGCACGCTCTCGCTAGGCGATCGTACCCGGGCCTAGCGGACTGACCCCCTGGAGACGGGACTCCACAGCCGGTGCCAGTAGGGCGCACTACTGGCCTGGCACGGTTGAAAGAGGGGTGTGCTTTCCTTGACAGGATCCTCGACAGGATCTATGGGAGACGGGCGCTCACCTGGCTCCCTCCTCCGTCCCTTATTTCATGTCAGGAAATGAGAGCTGCCCTCAGATCCCTGCGCTGTTATCGCCGCGACACGGAACGTGTCTGCAATCCTGTTTTATAAGCAGCGAGAGAGAGAGAGAGAGAGAGAGAGAGAGAGAGAGAGAGCGGGGTGGCGGCACAGCCCCCCCCCCATGGCCCTGTTGCGTCTTTGTTCTTCGGGGAGAGCTCGTGTCGGCGCCGTCAGCATTGACGCAGCGGAATGGTAGACAACTTGGTTTGCATGGGAGGCTGTTGGTGGGAGCCCTCACCTGGGGGCGACTCCCACCGACTGGGCGGTTTGGAGAACTTGAAGGGCGGACCTGCAGCCTCTAGGCACAGCACCGATGATTCTAAGCTGGCGCGAGTCAAGGCTGGATATAACGGCTACAGAGGACAATCTGTCGTCCGCTTGGGAATGCGAACAAAAAGCGGTCCCCCACGCACCTTGTGAAGATGCATGCGTTCTTTGATATGGGTAAACCGACAGGCTGAGCTATGGCGTGCACAGCGGTACGTAATCACCCCGGGGGCGCCGTTTACATCAAGCCCACAGTTGGAAAGGTTACTGATTCACAACCGAACGAATTGAGTGCCCCCCCCCCACTCCCTCGTCCACAGCCTCCAGCCTGGATCCATCCATCTGAAACTATCAATCAGAGTAATTAAAAAGACATCACTGAAATGTCAAAGTGCTGTCATAAAGCTTATGAACGGGGGGGGGGGGGGGGGGGCGCACATTTCGTGCCGCGGCTGTCAAATAAGGCGGAGGGCCAGGTGGCGGCGGCCGGAGGGCGGGTGGCGTTTCAAAGGACCGGGGTCGCTAATTGAAAGGCCCTGGGGACGTTTTCGTTCGGCTGCCTTGAAGCAGGGGGAAACACTGACGATAAGCTCGTGCATTTGAAGTGATTGAAGCTCCGTGTGTCCGTGAGTTTCTGAGCGATGCAAAGACTCCGGGTAGGATTTTAGGCGGGGCAGATGGGGAGTCGGGGTGGAGGATGGGTCTGACCCAAATTCTGGGCACCTCTTTCGAGGCCTGCCATGCTCTCTGAAAACCTCCATGTCACAAATGCCCTTCAAAGGACGGCAGGGCTTTTGGGTGATCAGACCGGCAAAATCACCCTGACAGACTCAATCTGATACAGAGATTCATGTCTCCCCTTGGAGAGACGAGAGGGGACGGGGACGGGGGGGGGGGCGCTGGAAAAGAGGGCAATAAAGTGAAAAAAGAGTGAAAAGAGAGAGAGATTGAGAACTAAGAGAGTAGACGGGGAAAGGACAATAAAGAACGGGCGCCTGAGGCAGAAGTGAGAGGTTGGAAAAGTAAATCACTCGACGGTCGATCGCCGAGCGTCGGGGCTAGTGGTGCTCCGGACACTCGACCTCAACTCTCTCGCCCGCCATGCAAAGCGGAGCACGTGGGTGTGAGCCCCGTTCCGCCCGTTCGTGCTTCAAGCGTTACATGGGAGGGCCTTTGAAAAGGAGCGACACAAAGCGAAACACAATAAATCTGGCTAATGTTACTTGTTTGCTGGCTGTGAACTGTGAATTTGGCCGTTTTTTTTTTCTCCTAAAGCCAAACCGTCTTTTTTTTCGATGGCACCATTTTACGTGAAATATTGCATAAAGCTTTACATAAAACGTTTTTTTTTTACGATTTGCGGCTGCGTGTTCCGGACAGAGCTGCCCCGGGCCCTCGGAGCTGTTCTTGCTCTACCGGGTTTTCCAATTCGAGCATGATGTGTTGTTTTAGTTAATAGGCTGATGTCGATATCACAAGAGTGTCCCTGGTCGAAAAAAACCTTTACCTCCCACCCTAACTGGACACGAGACAAGTGTATGGACAGCATGGACAAAAGGAGGGCTCATTCAGCCATCATGAAAGGGGACTCCGCCAGTTTATTCAGCCACAAATACGACATGACTCACATTACTGGATTTCTGGAATAGTGTGCATTTTTTCATATCCACGTTTAATCAAAAGTAAACCGTGCAATTGCGGATGATTTATTTGCAGCGCGACACAGAATTTGATGCGACTGGGCCGTATTTTCTACCCAAAACAATAAAAAAAAGAAAGACCGAATCTGGTTTCCAGGGCTGAGTAATCAGCTCCACCTCAGATTCTGCAAACACCTGTCAGGCACACACACACACGCACGCACACACCCTTACACCAACAACGGGACTCTGCAACCCCAATTACCGGACTGGTAAATATAACCAGGCTAGAGTGGGTGCTGAGGAGTCAGGTGCCAGATTCTTCCGTTTTGGCTGCGAGCGTGGACGGCACACAAAAGCCCGGCCGCCGGCGCCAAGCGGAATGATGAGAAAATAAGAGCCAGGAGGAGGGCGGTGGTGGGGGTGTGGGGGCGGGGGTGGGGGGGGTGGTCAGACGATGCCGTCTCCGTGGCAGACCACATAATCGACAGGATGGGCTCGACAGATTAAGAGCCTGGCTGAACAGGAGCCAAGTAGAGAAGAGGGGACTGTCATAGAAGATGACCAGCTTGGGTTAAAGGTACAGTTACACAAAATCCACATGTGCAGCACTGTCGTATCGAGCAAATATGCATCCATCTTGGTTACTGGATTTGCTATGCTCAAGGTAGTGTGTGTGTGTGTGTGTGTGTGTGAGAGAGGGAGACCCTGGGGGCCTCTGTCATCAGGCCGTGTAGCGTTGACACTCTTCTTATGGATGCACGCACGTCCACAAAGGTATGTTGACATGTCAGCTCCAGCCACCGCGCCACAGAGGTGTATGAACCCGTACACGCGGGATCGCACACGGGGGGGGGGGGGGCAGCTTGCTGGCTGCTTCTGCGTGCTTGACACGTTTCACCTGGACCCGGTGTGTTGACACGCGTGCCCGCCCCAAGCTCACGTGAGAGCGGCCGGCAGACGTGAACACAACAGTCGGGTCGTATCACACACGTTCGCCTGACATCTACCTCTCTATCTCCCTGGCAAACGCTTTGCACCCCGTCGCGTGAATGAAAACCAGCGACGTAAAGACGGTAAATCACGTCCGACGCTCCACTGGATTGTGCGGCTGCCGTCTTCGGAGCGCCGCGGCTCGGACGGGCATTACCGCATTAGCAAGGAAGAAATACGGCGACACAGATTCGCACGGGCGGGTTATCACACCACGATTGCTTAATCCATGGAGCGAGCGTCTGGGAAACTCGATGAGATGCCCATAACCGGCACTTCCAGGCAGGCCGGAGAAGCGGGATGTGCAAGCGTAAGCGTTCTTGGAGGCAATAAAAGGGGCCGGCCCGCCGTCTCGGCCGCGCCGCTCGCCTAGAAGCCGTGCGTTCGATTCAAAGGGCCGCGGAGCGCGGATGTGGGACGCGTGCGGGAAGAGGATCCAGGTCCCCGCCCGGCCTCCTCCTGACAGCTCGCGTTAAAGTGGGCCTCATATCCGAGATGGCAGCAATGGAGTCACAGCCCAGGGCTCATTTATTTAAGAGGTGGGGGGGGTGGGGGGGGGTAATGAATTCTTTGCGGCGTCTCATCTCCCCATCACTATTAATCTAGCTTTTCCGCAGGTATCCGCACGGCCGTCCGTGCAGTGCCGACTGCCAGGCTGTCGCCCCGCGCGCTCTCGGGGTGCTTTGCCCGCCGCTGATCTACAACCCTCTCGCCCAGAGGACGTCAATTGTGGCCGGGTATTACGTCCTCCCCCCGGGTCTCCGGAGAAGCCGCTGAAACGTTGAAATAACGTGCACGGCGGCCGCCGCCGATCGTCTCAGCAGAGCGTGCAATTACTGTTATTTCACCACACACTTTCATCGCCTCTCTCTCCGCCTTATTGTCTCGCTATCGACATGAGAGGCGACCTGCCGCCTTCCTCCCAGGTTGAAACTTTTGGAGTGCCGGACTTTTTCCTCAACCTACACAACATAGACACACACACACACACACCCCGTAAGCCCATTTGTGCCACGGGCAGATGAAGAAGTAATTTATCCGGCATTGAAAGTGGCTCAAAAGAAAGGCAGGGATTAACCACAGGCCAATTACAGAGTTGGCTAAACCCTGTCTAACTGGAACAAATACATGGCAGTGCCCAGGCCTTTTCAACATTAGGCATTAAGTTGACCATCTTCAGAGGAAGTCACAGAACAAGCGAGAGGAGGGCAGACGTGGCGGACGGAAGGACGGGGAGGTAGGTCATGAGTCAGATGGATGGCATGAGGATTTAGGAGATGGACACAAATTTGAGTCTGAGTCCAACAGATATGGTCATCATTTTGATGGTAGGACACAGGCCACGAAATAGCTTCATTGTAATTTGCATGAAATAGTAGCAGCACGGGCCCACTGCAACAAATGAAGTGCTATTTTCTTTCAGCTGCTGCATGTCTCCTTCCACTCTCCAGGATGTGCCTTGTGTTGTGCTGCACTTGAGGTGGCAGACAGAGGAAATGAATACACACACACACACACACACACACACACACACACACACACACACACAAACAAACCTGCCAGATACACAAGCACACCTGCAAACACCAGCTTGCAGCCCATGTATCCAATTAGCTGTAACACATGAAACCCCTGAAACAGTTTCAAAGTCAGAACGAACCGAGGGGGTGTTTCAGCGTGTCTCAGAAGGCACAGTCTCTCTCTGTCACAGGGGAAAAAAAACAATTAATTTGATATCTGGACTGGATGCGGGTGGAGTGGCGAATACAGCAGCCACAGTCGGGAGGCCACCTGCAAACGGACCCTATAGAATAAGTGGTATCTGATGTTTCATCAGTTCTAGACATAAATCAGAGGCTGGAACCAAGACTTTTAGAGGGAGAACATGGCTCATGTGATAGACTGACCGGTGTGCAGTTTTGGGAGGTTTACGTTTAGGATTTACTTTCTTACAAGTTGTGAAACACATGCTCCAGAACGTTATTTCTGTCAGTTTTTATTAACATGCAACATGTTCTTCTCATGGTGTATAATGTTGAGTGAAAAAACATAAATGCCAGCTTGTTTGAACTGTAACTGTGCTGAATAGTTACTCATATTTTGTGTTCTCCTCTGTTTACACACTGCCAGTGGAGCACAAGCAGAGGCGGGGAGATAAGGATCCAGATGTGGAGAGACGGTGACGGGCCGGAGACTGTTCATCCTGACTTTGATGCGGGGCCCTGTCACATCCGCCTCCCCGCCGCTGCCCCCCCCCCCCCCCCCCCCCCCCCAGCTGCCCGCGTGCGCCCGCTAACTCAAGGACGGCGACTTCGGAGGGAGATCGGCCGCGGCAAAACGCCTCGCGGATCGTCCCCTAGCCGCATCCAAGCGGCAGATTAAACGTGCCGTGGGACACCGGCAGGGAGTCTGCGGTTTCATTAAAGCTCGCTGTGACTTTTGCGTCTGCGTCGCGGGCCTCGCCAGCCGTCGGGGAGCGGAAAACGAGCTCCGCGTGGCTGGGCGCGGCGGCGAGGAGGCGCCGGCATATGCTCTTCGTACCCTTGCAGGATTAGAGCGGTTGAGGCAAGCGTCGTGCCGCATATATATATATATATATTGATTGGTTGACGTGTATGGGACCGTACCTGGAGGATACTGTAATGAAGTGTTTAGATTGTGCAGCTGGTGCCTTTCAGGGATGCACAGCTGGGTAGAGGAGGGTGCCTATCGCCCGTTGCGAGTCTTGGTTTGAATATGTTTTCAGTTTACTCCGAGACGCCAATGTTGGAGAGCGTGGAACCTTATGCAAAATATGGGAAACTGTATTCCCAAATTAGCTGATTTTGCCAGTTTTTGGCCCCTGGTGGGGCCAAAAACTGGAATTTTGTCGGGGTCGAACATTTCCACACTTGCCAGAGCCGAGCCACATGTTTTGATGTATCATTTGTGTGTCTGCGTTGGCCAGTTGTCAAGCTATGCTCGACCGAAATTTTGCTATAATAATAATAAGAAGAAGAAGAAGAACAAACACGGAAACAAACACTTTTGGAGCACTAATAAATAGTGACTAGAAATAGTTCAAAATGGCCAGATGTTTCCAATCCATTCACCCTCCACAAGAACTTCCAGGTGGCTGTTTGGACCCAAGGCTTACTCGAGGTGAGCTAGGCAGAGTGTGACAAATGTGCGAATATTAAATTGGGTTTACTTGCAACACGAGCTGTTAGCGCGCTGCGTAGTGTGTTCGGAAGTGTGAAAAGTGTGTTTTGCTGGTGTTAAAAAGCGCCAGTGTGCGTCTGACGTGGCTCCGTTCACGCTAGCGATTCATTTACAGTATGCAACACTGTGTACGCCCCCCTCCGGTCAAAGAGAGGGTCCCGTATGCGGAACTACGGAGTACAAACGGAGGACATCTTGGCCGTTTCTCCTCCGTTTCCATCATTCCAGGGGATAATTAAAGGATGATGCCAATTGCTCGGTTGGAGGGGTGGGGGGCGGGGGGGGGGTCACATGCCAGGGCGTCCCCCCTCCTTTCAGCTTCAGAGATTTCATGCAGTTGCCATACAGGGCAACTTTGCATTAATCTGTTGCCTCTCGCTATGTACACATATAAGCCATTGGGGCCGACTGGCCTCTTTTGCCCCTTTGTCGGCATGGTGTCTACATCTTATGTACATTAATGGAAGACAGCCTCCTGAGCGATGGGAGTCAGACGTCTTGCCGGTGTAAAGATTTGCCCCGGGGGGGAGACTTCACATCTTGGAAATCAGCTTTCTGATGAACCCGACTGCTTTAAGCAAAAGAGGCGGAAATTATCCATTAGGATGATTGCCACTCGGTTAATGTTTGGCAAATTGACGGCGTAATGATGTCGGATCGGCCCCGTTCAAAGGATAAATGTGGGAGCGCAAATGACTGAAAATAGCAGGTCGACGTAGCGATAATTCAGTGCGTGAATTCGTCATCGGAGCCATCGCCCAGACCCGCTGTCACTGTGAAACCGGACGTTTCTTCAAATACGATCACAGAGGAGATCGGCTCTCTCAACGGCGTCCTTTGTGCAGCCGCACACGGCCCGGGGTTTCCGAGCCAAGTCGGAACATGTGCGCAGGCTCGCTTCAGGAAGCGCAAAGATAGCTCGGCGTGGATCGCTTTTAAGACAAAAGACAAGGAAGGCCGACTGACAGGCCTGAAGCAGTTGTCCCCGAGATGGCTCGTCATCAAACCAAACACTAGAATTCCCTCTGTCTGTGTCGTCTGGCCCGTGGACGGACAAGGTGTGATTTTTCTCGCCACTTTTATAGATAAGCTCATTTAGTTCGTCGAGACAAAGTCCAAATTGCGGAATAAGCAGAGGCAGATAACTGCTAGCACTGATGAGACGTCAGTAGAGGAAATGAGGCGAAATAATCCTGAACTTTCAGGTCTGCGTCGACTTGCCGTCGCTCCGCTTTTCTAAAAAACCCCCCGTCTTGACTCATCTCTGTGATTTGTGTAATGAGCGCGCATCCGAGACAACTGCTTAAGAGGGCTGTCATGGGGTCGACAATGCCAGGCTGAGGTGTTAAATAACTACAAATAGATAACTTGCTGTCAACGCTTGTGTTGCCTCCGCCAGAGGAAAATAAGCATTTGCACTGAGCACTGAGTTGAAGGAGTGGTTAAAGGACTGTCTTGCTTGGAGGCTGGGAGGCATTCACAAGAGAGCCAGGAGTTATCCAGACCAGATCATTTGCTTTTATGAAGGTTCACAGGACTGCAAAGATGTCACATCTGTGTTTAAGGAAATGGAGTCCATTTGTGGTACCAAGGCATCAGTGGCTAAAGCCCTCGCTTATAGCTCCAGTATGGTAACTGTTATTCTGTCCATAATTTCAGTTGTCATTGTACAACTGTGTATCCCAAGTGGGAGGAAAGAAGCTTTTTCCTTCCCCTGTTCATTGGCATCAAGCCCTACGCCCCATTTCAAATCAGAGACTCGGCGAGTACCTTGGAACTCCCCCCTGACCCTCCTCTCTGACTGCATCCACCCGCCGTGATCAAGGGCTCGGCAGATTTTCACATTAAGGACTGGTAGCGCTGCGCCAGCTGTCCCTCCCCATCATCGGCGCCAGATGTGCTGCTAATTGTCGTAGCCAGGCGTGGCATCTCAAACACCCAGCCTCCAGATTTATCGAGCATGTGTCTGTGCGCGCGATTCTGTGATGTTGCCGTGGTGTTGTGAGTGTGTCAAACTCACGCCCTTTACGCCTTCCGACCCCTGGGATGCCAATGTCAACGCTTCGTCTGCGCTCACGTTAGCGCTGTTAGCGCTCGCGTTTTTTTAGATTTCAGCACAGCACACGATGCTTTTTTTGGTCACCGACTTGAGAACAGTTTTGACTGTGACCACAGGACACGATTTGACTCCCTAAAAGCCTTTCTGGGTTATTGAATCGGCATTAATTAGAAAGTTAAATAGGCGAGTTTGCACACTCACTCGAGTGCTGGTAAGTATGATTACCAAGTATGATTTAAAAAATCAGAATCAGGTGAGCCCTTTCAATACTTCAAGTCTTTTGTACGTCAACACTTTCTAACATTTAGTTTTATGGTTAGCTATTAGGTTAATTATTTACCTATTGCCTTTCATCTACCTTTACCTACTTTGAGCCTTCAGCTCACCTATGAAGGCTAGACAGGAATAGAGCAGGATCCCTCCAACACACACGCACACACACACACACACAGCTGCAGAACTGGCAGGGGGGCACCAGAGCTGAGAATCAGCCGCCACCCCTCTACCCCCACCGCCCCCACCCGCTCTCCACCCCAGGGTATCTGACCCAGTGAAGACTCACTGATCTTGGACTTGTTAAAGCAGCGGGAGGGTAGGCCCTCAGAGCAGCTCACGGGTGTCTTCCTCCTCTCGGCGTATCTGGCATCACAGTGAGATTCATTCGTCTCTGCTCGCTTTGAAATGTGTGTATGTGTGCGTGTGTGCGTGTGTGTGTGTGTGTGAGAGACAGGTCTGGATGGCTGGGAAGAGCCTGTTGTTTATGCATCTGATGATAATACATCTGCTGCCTTTGGAAACAGACCATTGTACGCCATTACATCTGTTGATTAGCTCGCCGATTGCTTTTGATGGAGTGGATGCAGCGAAAGGCATTACTGATGCTCAATACATCTGCCTCATGACTGCCAGTGTAAACAACTCGGCAACGCCGCTGCAAGCGATTGCTGTTAATCCATCAGGGAAATGGTCCACTCGGCCTCCACTATTGCCTTTTTCTAATTATTGGGACTGCCAGCTCTGATAACTGTGCCCTATCCGTCACGTGTGTATGGATGGCGCGCCGGCTGACTGAGCGGAGATTGCGCCGCGATGCAAACCGGCGGGCGGGCGGAGGGAGCGGGCCTCCATTTGTCAGCGCGGACGACCGCCGCCCGCCCCTCCCCCCGGGCCATGCGTCACGCATCCGCGGCGCCGACGCGGGTTACACAACTCAAACGCGCTTTTAAGAGTCGAGACGTGAACGCAGAGTGGCAGCGAAAAGCTAATTTTCATCTGTGCATTAATCAAACAGATGATCCCGGCTAATTGCTCCGGGATTACTACTTCGCTACTACTACAACTTCGCGTCTCAGGCCGGCTTCCCGATTGACGGCCACGTCAAGTCTCAGTGGAGCAGGTGGGATCCGAGTGTCCCCGAGTGCACGGGGTTGGTGGTCTCCTTGTCTGGTTTGTCTGACTTCGTTCTCAACCGGAGCGGGCCACCGCGGCTGCCTGGTGTCCTCTGTCGAGACGCCCCGCTGCTGGGGATACATACGCTAATCCGCCCGCGTCCCTCCAACTCTCACATCAAAGCCGGCGCCGAAATAAAGTCAGCAGATTCGGGACAAAGAAGAAAAAAAAACCCCAAATTCCTAACCCTCATTACAGTCAGACCGGCAACTTCCCCCTCCCTTGTTTTCTCCAGCTCCCCCTCGCCTTTTTGCCACGTCAGCGGTGGATGTGAGGACACTTATTCAGCACATCACTCTGAGGCCCGCCGCTGTGCGAGCACAAGCGCTGACTCGGCAAAGAGAGGGCTTCCAAAAGAAAAACACACGTATTAAAGGTATTAGAAGAATTAAGGAGACGGAAAGTTTGAAAGTCTGAGAGCAAACAAGAACAACCTGCGGAAAGCACCAATCAATCCCCCTCGCCAAATGATATGCCACTGAAAGGTGCCAGAAACACTTTTAATGATATCCATTTTTGGCAGGTGCCTCACACTACACCTATGGGAAATTACCTTTCTGGTTCTTTCCTTTCACCTTTTAATTTGCACTGAGGTGTTCCTATGTGAGGGAAAGAGGAAGTGAAAGTTATGGGCTTGACTATAAACTAGATGGCTGCGGCTGTCACCGATGCATCCGTTTGTCCCACACCCTACCGGATGAACCTGAGAAATCGTTCCGTGTTGAATTCCCAGGTGCTGCGAACCAGTGAATGAATAATGAACTTCCTTCCCCTCCTAAATTGTGCAGGAACAATGCGATGGCACCAATCCTTCAATCACTTATTAGTGGCGTCTCCCATGCGACTTCACTTCCCCTAAATAAAAGGGAGGGGGCACGCGAGACGCCGCGGCTCAGAGAGAATCAAAGAGCCAGATTCTTTGCTTCTCCGAATATCTTCAGTCTGACACAGATTCTTTTTTTTTTTTTTGTTTGTATTGTTTTGTTTTGGGATTTTTTTTTCCACATCTCATAAACGTGTCACAAAAGAAATTATCCCTCTCTTCATGTCTCCATTGAGGCAGCTCTTGTGAGAGCGAGCTTAAGGAGACAAAAGCCCTTTTTTGGGTTTTGTTTGCTCAAACCATCTGCAGTTTTGGCTTGCTTCTGTATTTCCCTTCAACTGACCCCCCTCCCCGGAGAAGGAGTCACTGAACGGCAGCCGAAATTAATCAAAGTGAGCTATTCTCATTTTTTTTCCCCAGCCCCCCCCCCCCCCACGCCACAATTCTTCCTCCCCCATCTCTGATCAAATCCAAAGCCAATTCTGGCACAATGAGACAGACAAAAGAGGATACGCTCGATGGATAAACACGGTCTTGCAAACTGACAAACACCCAGATTGCTCTTGGATGGGAGGGTAGCACAGAGCATTAAGCTGCAGCTAAATCTGTGTGTATGTTGTCAAAATAACAGATTGTTAATGTTGTGATACTTATTGAACCATTGTGACATAAGAGCATATGTGGCTTCTTATCTGGAAGTCAACAAAAAGAGGTTCTCGACAGGGAAACTCTTTTTCCCTTGCAACTACACCACATAATCTGCTTTGTCCTCTTCCTTTGGTCTTTCCCTGTTTTATTCACTGTCCACACCTTGTTCCAACCTGATCACAGCCTCCCCTCCAAGATCCGACCCAAAAATGGTCTTTACAGGAGATTTAGCAAAGCAATACAGCAGCTGCAGCAAACGGATCCTATTTGCACCTTATCGGCTGGCTGATAGCGCATGAAAGATTCAGGAGTGAACATCCATGGGACGGGCGCCTGTGCCAGGTTTGCACAGACCTCGGGGCCCCATAATGCATCGGTTATCGCCGGTCTGACAACAGGATTTCATCTCTCGGGGAAAGAGTGAGGGAGCGAGACAGGCGAGTCGACTTCTCGTGCTGCTCAGCGGGCTAAGACCTCAGCCACTCATATCAGTGGGGAAGGATTATTGGTAAAACTACTCCTCAGCCCATGAAGAGGCAGAAATTGAAAAGAAAGAGAGGGGGTGATGAACTGAGTGTGAGGGATACTGGGCCCGCTTATGTGGATGGAAAATTCCATTATGACCATTTTCTTAGCTTTAGTCATTATATCAATGAGCAAAAACATCATCTGGATCACCAACTTATTGTCGCAGTAAAAGTTAATGTCCAATAAGAGGAGCACTAAGACTTGACCCGGCCCTGGATAAACGGAAGAAGATGGATGGGTGGATGACTGCATATGTGGTTGGTCAAAAGTTAAGAAAAATAAAACTCTGACTTAACCCCCCAGAGTGGCGTCTATCTACTCTGGCTGTAATTACTTGCAATGACAGGCGAAGGATAATGCAATGTATTTGTAACCCCTACTTGTACCAATTATTTTGAGGCAGCGTAGGATCAAACAATAAAATTAGGGTTAACTTTCATTCTAGATCCGATGAGGAGACTGCTTATATCTACCAGGCTGATTGCTGGACCAGACCTGTAATATCTACCCCAAAAATTTCACAGAAACGCAGACTGAAGGTTTTAAAGAGTTATATTTGGAGTAACTGAACATGGTTTACAGTATCTGTTGGGACTGCTGCAGAACCATGTTCAGGTTTTAAAGAGGTTTTTTTGGAGGGAAAACTACAGCTGAAAACAAAGACATTCCAGCTGATACCAGGAAAAGGGGGGGGGGGGGTCCAGCAACAGCGCCCCCGTGTGCCAGGGCAGTTTGAGTTGCCCCAGCCAATCACCTGAGCTCCTGACCGAGGAGGCGGGACCAATTGTGCCGCAGCGCATGCGCAGGGCCCAACCTGCCCTGGTTCCCGCATCTGAACCCCTAAAAACTGGGCACACCCGAGATCGCTCTCTTGCCCCCTGGCCTTCTTCCCATAATCACTGCTCCTATTCACGAGAGGACGCACTGCCAGCTCTCTGCCACACGTGATCTGGAAGAGATCACGTTGTCTCGGAACTCGGAATTCAAGAAGCAACACGCTTCTCAGCCAGCAGCCAATGTTCCTACGGGCCCTAAACGTAACAGCAGCCACAGCTCCATCCCTCTATCTCTCTCTCGCCCTCTTCTACTTTCTTTTTACTTGTCTGAAGTCGCCACGGGAAGTCTGATCCACGGGAAGTCTGATCAGAACCGCACAAGACGCCATTGCCATTTTATCTTTAAATATAACATTTCCCCATGAACTTGTAACATTCATCATAGCTCAGCAAACAAAACATGAATTCACATTTAACATTTCAAAATAACTAAACTCTAAGCATACAGCACACACTTTTTTTTGTCTAACTCAACACTCTTGTCAGCTTAGCCGCATGAATTCCTACTGGTATGAAGGCCTACTGGTTTAGCACCGCATTAGCCTGAACCAAGCGGCTATGAAAAAAGTTTACACACAACCATGAAATAGCAGCACAATATCCACAAACAATTAACACAGGCTTCAACGTTAACAAATCATTCAGACCGGTTCAAACCTGTCCCGACTGGTTTTAGAGACTATTCAATGCTATTTTTTTTAGCATTTCGCACTCCGATAGCATGCTAATGCTAATCGATAAAGACTCACCGGGATTCACGTTCACGTCCACTCGAACTTGCGGCACACCGACAGTTTCTCCTGTCTCTCTGTCTTCACTTTTCTGATTTCTGTTAGTTTTTTATCGGTTCAACCCTAAGTTTGTTTCCTCTTTCTTCTTTTCCCTTCCAGCTACTCACGCAACACACCAGGTACCGGTCCAGAGGGACTCGCAAAGATTGGCGCGAAGGTGAGATGCACGCTCCCATGCGCAAAACAACTGTCCCCTAATTTAAAGAGACAGTAACACATATACGGTTTTGCTTATAGGAGAAGCTATTTTCACTACTCCCTTCTCATGGAAAAATACTAATGAACTGGAAGTTTAAAGAATGCCTAAAACATTGATACATACACAGATAAACAACCTGGGGGTTTATTAACGCTGGCTACATATTCATATAGGCTTGTTTGTGACACATCTATATTACACCAAGATAGTTGCTCTTTTCTATGTACATTTCTAAAACATAATCTCAGATTGGATGTTGACTCTGTGTGGATTAATCTCACATAAATCTGACATTTTGTGTCCCCTTTCAAACAAAATGATTATGTGACTCATGTCTCTTTGAAGTGAAGTTGCTGCCCTCTTCTCAGGACACGACAACTTTAATCAGGGGAGCGTTCTTAACAGATAAGGACGACACAATTCAACAAGCTTACTTAAATAAACCAGAACTGTCTGATTTGCTCCAGTCTCTTTTTTTTCCCACAGGTTCCCCCACTCACCAGTCCCTCTCCAGCCTCTTGTTTCCTCTTCAAGCGACAGAAATTAATTGGCAGCGGACCAAGTGCTCTAGTTACGGCGAGTGGACTAAATATACTCGGCCTGTGGACCCTGTGCGTCGGCCACCTCAGCCCAGCAACCTTGGTGACCTGAAGTTGCACCCGAGCCCCAACGCGATGAATTAGGAAAGCATCGCTGCGCAGCCACTGCCTTGTTGACCAATCCTTTCTTCCTCATCTGCATGTTGCGTGGAGTTAAACACCACTGCAGAACACTGGCGGCATATGTTAAGAGATCCTTTAATACTTAAAGGCAACCGCAGTTTAGACAAAAACATTCCTCTTATCTTTTCTCCACACTCATCGTGTATTTTTTTCTTTTTTTACTTTGTAAGATATTCTCTCCGAGTTCTGACCAAAATTTATGCTGACGGCTCCAAACGTTCATTCTTAATGGTGCTCATTTTCTGAACAACAAAGGCAGCGAATAATGAAGTGGTTTCGCCCAGCGTGCCAACAGCAGAATGGCTGATGGACTTACAAAGTTAAGAGTGGTGACTGGGAAAGGATGCATTCATCACTGCACCGCCTTGAGTACATCAACAAGGGCTTGGAAACACAGACATGCATGGATGAGCAGGTGTAAACATCTTTTTTTTGTTGCCTCTCTCTCTCTCCCTCTGAGCCTCCAAGTCATTCTCTAGTAGTTCATCTCTCTGTCGTTTTTTTTCTTTTTCTCCCTCCCTCAGTCTATAAGTCCATTTCTCTCGCTGCTCATCGTTCTTTCCTGCTCTCCCTTGAGTCTTAACTATGTCCAAGGTAGAAACATCCTCCACAAGCACACTGAGATAAGAGCAAGAAAAGATTCTGTTGGGGGCTTTAAGCTGACCACCGTTTTGAAGATAGGGCTAAAAAAAAAAGAGAGAAAACAGTCCAAAACAGACTTTTGGAGTCAACACTGAAAAGCCTGACCACTGACTTTTTTTTCTTTTCCACAGCAACAGCTTCAGTGTTTGGCCAACAGGGTATAGATTATTTTTTCCCCCTCTAAGAATGTGGGACAAAAGTGATGTAGGATACCCATTTGGTGGTCGATTGATATATTAAAGAGGGGCCTGAACTCATAGCGGCTTTACAATCGATAGACGACATAAGCTTTATTAAAACAGTACAGGAAGTCAATAGACAAACTTTCATGGAAAGGGCAAGAATGAATAATGTATGTGGTGATGAATCAAAGAGGAGAGAAGACATGAGGGTCAGCCAAAGTCCAAAAAGTGTTAGATAAAGTGCTAAGAGGCAGCTTTTGACCAAGCTGCAAACACAGTGGGGCCACCTACGAGAAGCAGAGTGGGTATGAAAATTTGGGAGCGTGCATACACCCGTGGTGCAAAGCTGTTTGTTTAAGGATGCTGTAATTCAGGCATGTGTCGGCAACACGAGTTAATCAAGTTAATCACAGTTTAAATAAGACTACTCGAGATGGTGCAGACACCTGTGCGTTCAAACAGAAAATGAGTGTATTAGTCACAGAGGCTTGTTAATGGTGGTGGCGGCGGCAGCAGTGATAGTAGGTGTCGATGAATCAGAATGCAAATGAAGGCATGATTTTTAATGACTAATGTTGCACGAATTGGGAGTTGCGTTGAATAAATGGACTGACTGACCCAGTCTGCGCTGGGACTCCGCTGGGGGGGCTCAGATAAAGTGCATGCAAAGGGAGCCGAGGGCTGCATGTGCAACGGTGACATTTGGAGAGGACCTCACAGTGGTCCTCTCCTCCGGGCACCTTGCTGGAGAAGTAGAGCATCTGAATGTACTCTTGTGATAGTTTTTCCTCCTCTCTGTCCGCTCAGATTATCTCAGTGTCCTTTTGTTCACTTGCTCTCAGCTCTCTCTTCACTCAGCTGCGGGCTGTGATCAGCCGGATATACATTTTCTTTAGTTTTCAAACTGATCCAATGAAGTCAATCATAATCATGCGGCACTAAGAAAAAGCCCTTTAAATTGAGATGGTTAAGACCAATGAAGACGGATTACATAAGTGTCCAAAACATTTCTGAAGATAAATCGCCATGTTAGTAACTAGCAGAGACGCATGCCTGTCATGGTACAATTGCAATGATCCAGTTGTGTGCATCCTTCAAGCGCGCCATCAGTCCAGACACGGGAGAAAATGAGATGGCAGACAATGATGAGGAACGATATGAACCCGGGTAGTTTTGCTTTCCTGGGCGATTGTTAACAGCAGAACTAAAAACAATACAAAATGGCCTGATCCACTGGAACTTAATAGCCTATTGATCCAGAAAACCCATCCAGCACTTTCCTATCACAGGACACGAACAAGAACATTGACCTGCAGTCAGTATAGATAGCTGGGGCCACCGTCGTAGACAAAGTAGACAATGCTATCATGGAGGTCTGCTGGTACACATAGATCTGGTCCGATTGGGATATAAAGAGATTTTTAATTTAATTTTTTGCTACTAACCACTGAGCCACAGTGTTTTTTGCGACATAAAAATTAAAAATTGTGAAAAAGAAGGTCACACTCTCCTCCAATATGGTTAAGGTTGCATTTGAATTTCATTGCTCGTGGTTCACCTGTACAGTGAGGCACCGTACTGAATGTGCTAGAAGTGTTCACATGATATGGAAGAAAACCCTTTTCCAGAACTGCTTCCTGATTGAGCCAGGCCTAAGTGAGTGCACAAACCGGAGGCATTGCATTACACCAAAGTGTAGCTACAGTGCAGAGCCGTGCAGATCAACAGTTAAGATGATATTAAAAACACAATGTAATTTCATCCATTACTTCCTAAGTGCATCTCCCTCCTGAGTAAATCAACACTGTATTATCCCGGCTGCCCTCCTCCGTGGGAGTGTTTAAACACACTGCGCCTGTGACCACACATAGATCATTATTGTCAGTGCAGGTGCTCTTCCCTGCCTGTCAAAGACAAAGCTGCTGTGACAGCATAAAAGTGCAACATGAGTAAATAGAAGCTGTGCTGGAAATTAATTCCCCAATGCTGTAGCTCTTGCACCTTTTTGCAGTCACTCAACACATATTCCTTCGCTGCCGCTGACCCCAGGGGCTGTCTAGCAACACATCTGCTCCTCTCATCAGCTGGTCACATCTGTCCCAGGGAACGGAGACACACCCTCACGGCCGGCATGCCATGGCGTCGCTGTCTTTCTGACCATGATTTGCCTTTGTATTTTGGCCCGAGATAGCGCTGTTGCCGGCACACCCCCATCGCTGCTGGCCTTTAAAGATTTATCAATTCATCAGCCACCACCTCCATCAGAGACTGCTCTCTACAGGGGATTTATCTAACCTCTGCTCTGGGCAGATACAAAAAAAAATCTAGCCCTAGAGTCAAACAACAGTAGACTCACAAAAACCCCTGTCATCTTTTGATAATCGTTTCTAATTAATTCACTTGTGTCCTGTGACTAATCTCAATCTATTGCAGAAAAGCAGGACTTGAACACTATAGAGTTCTACGCAGATGGTCTCTTTGTTCCCTCTGTGGCTACACATTTGACAAAGTAAGTCAACCACATTTGGTTCATTGTCATAGAGATCTGACAAAGTCGAGAGAACCACTCTAGCCAAATTTGCTGCACTTTAAGGCAGTTGCTGATTACTTCGATTCGTGAAGTGCCTTGCTTCTGAAAATGTGCTAACATAAATGATCAAATGGTTAAAAAAAGGGTGGTCTTGCATTTCAAACAGTCATCCACAGTTAGGAGACCCTCGGGTAGCGGTCGAGCCTGTGCTGTTTCATTGCCCTCTTCAAGCACCATCGGTCAAACCAATGGATTTTATGTTGGCATGGCTGGATGTGGAGGGACCGTGCCAATCATCAAGAAGCAGGTGGGATACTGACAAAATTCCAATTTCTCCTTGCCTGTCCAAACTTAGCCGGCCATGATGAAACCTCTGACTGGAATCTGTGCCCCCTCCTTCCCCCGTCCACCCATGGGTACAATTAATTAGCGAGGCAAGAGGGAAGGATTAATCGATACGCTGTCAGGCTGCCGCCGGCTGAGGAGTGAGACCCCGCCAAACCCACCAGGACCCCAACTCATTACCGATGGCGGCCCACGCGGCCCTTTGCCAGGCAGCTGCATTCATCAAAGCAAAGCCTCCCCTTTCTCCCTCAATTGTTCTCCACGCTTCATCCCCCCCGTCCCTCCCTGCATGTTTGGCTTTTTACCCCCCTGTGACAAGATGAAGGAGAGTAGGCTGAAAAAGTGACACCCACTTAAGTAAAGAAAGGTGGGTGGGCGGGTGGGTGGTGGGGAGTAATAAATAAGGAAATAACAAAATCACAATGTGAGGGCAGAGTGCGCAGGGCTGCCCTTGGCTCCAGTGTGTCCCAGGGCTTATCATACATGTCTTATAGGTGGCTGTGAAGGTGTCCTTGCATGTCTCTGAAACCTGAGAGCAGTGTGTGTCTCCACTGACAGCTACAGAGGAGCAGAGGTGCACCGGGTGAGTGTGTGCATGCGTACACGAACGTGCTCTTATGTGTGTGTGCGTGTTACCAGAGGCAGGGAGTGAAGGATAAAAGCCTCTGCTTTCTCTCTGACAGTTTTATCCACATCACCATCTGCCTTTATCTGACGCCAGCATCTCTCAGTTCCCTAACGCACTCTCAGAGCTCTCCGACCGGCCGGCTCTCCATCGCCACTCATCTTTATCCCGGGCCGCTGTCAAACATCAGATCACGTTTGTATGACTCATAATTAAACAGCCACAGGCGTCAGGCATTGACAGATAACCCGCAGCCGTGGGAAAGTAAAACTAAAGGGAAAAAAACGTGTCGAGGAAGAGTGCTCTTCCTCTCATTAGGAAAAAGAGATCAGAGGGAAGAAGGATCCATTTGATATTAAAAGTGTGGCTATGTTGACAGGGAAAAAAAAACCCCATTGTGTTCTTCGGTTCCTTTTACAATCAGCATTTGTCATATGCGGCCAGAGGGGTAAGAGCGGGGTCAAGAGGAGAAAATACATGTCACGTCCCGTCTTGCCTCCCCCCCCTTCTCGCTCCGCTCCTCACTTGGTGGGGACAGTTGTGCTGAGGGATGGCCCTCTAACGGGTAATCAGAGGCAACTCCTTATTTAATGCTATGAGCCGGAGCCGGACAGCTGGTGATGGAGATACTCGGGGAGGCCCGCTGTGCACTGCGCACCGGCCCATAACTGCAGATGAGACACTTCCCGGCGAGCAGTTAGCGCAGAGCGACAACGCGTCGGCTGGAAATGTAATGACTGTCAAACGTGAGTGGTGCCGGTGAGCATGGCAATAAATACAGACTGACACCCTGGACAACACACACACACACACACATATATATATTTATCAAGACTTTGTGAGCCCAGGATTGAAAGGCGCATCTGAACTGCTACAACTTCGCATGGCCATCTGTCGGGCCATTCGGAAAGTTTATGAGCAGCTCATGAAGGGAACGACTCTGATATTTGCTCCTTTCTCCACTAATGACTCATCTCAGTGTGCAAAACAAATAACCCTGATTTGATACTTGGTTTCACGCGGCTTCATTTCTTGGAGTGAAAACAGCCGCATAAAGGACTTTGTCATATGCAAGGCATATTACCACCGCTTAGGTTAAAGAAGCTGCATGGTAATTTCTATTGATACAGCACCTGATGAGTCATAAACTGGCAGGCAGTCAAGGTTCTGTGAGGTCTTCGGAAACAGGCTCCCTCTGTCGTATTTTGGGTGAGGGAATCGACGTCAGGCAAACTTTTACCTCCCTGCCTTTGTTTGGGAGGCTGCCGGCAGACCCGTCCCCTGAGTCAGGTACCTCCAGCCAGACCGAAATGAAAGGCAACGTCTCTCCTCTGCCCAGTTCTCTAACGACCAAGAATCCAAATAGAATGTTGTAGCGTTGTTTGCCCTGACGTATACTAGTGTGACAACAAACCAGACGAGGCAACTGATGCTTTTGACGCTTCCTTCCACGGCTTCCTACACTGATGTGCAACTATACTATACATAGCAGGTGGCAAAATAAATTAGTATGAATGGCATTACAATATTTTGCCATCAAAGAAATATGTGTAGAACTGGTGATGTGGCAGAAAAACTGCTACTGGCATCAAATCTTTTTTATCTATAGAAATTATAACCAGTCTCTTTTTATGACTGGGTTCCAAGGTCTTGCAAGGACATCTACCTTTTCCAGCAGCCCCAGATGGAAGATTTAGCGATCTGCCCACTTCCATATCTGTCTGTACCCTTCATTCCACCAATCTCACACCTCAGGCCCCAATGGTGGAAATGTCATAAAGATTGGCAAAAATGATGTCCTACCCTCCCAAATGACAATTTTTTTACTTCTGTAGAGCTAACATTCTGTGAAAGACATCATGGGAAAGAGGAAATGCTCACTGACGTAATAAAAACTGTGTCTGCTCAGATTTACTTCATGCCAAGTGCTGCAGCCAAAGGGCGTTTTCACTGTCACAGAGACTGGGATTTTTGACAAATGACTAAGAAATATGGTTAAGATGACTTTTTGTTTTGACACTGATTCCACCTTGAGAAAGTTACATCAGCCCGAGAGTGGGGATTTATACTATGAGGCAAAAGAGTACGGCTATCATAAATCCTCACCAAACTGGTAACTAAGTTCAGCTAAGGTAAAGAAATTCACCTTGGCCACGAGAGATCATTCTCACATGAAAAAGGCACTGACCTCTCTCCAACAGTGTTCCATTTCCTGCCAAGTTCAAGGGTAATGGAAGAACAACCAAAAAAATAGGGTTTGACCAGCTACAACCCCCAAATGACTCTATGACGTGAACAACAAAACAAGCAACAGAACAGAGCCCAGCAAAGCTAGTAAACAGGACTACATATGTTATACACATGTATGTACTGTACGTACATACTGTGTTCCAGACACAACAATGTTATCTGTAGCCAGGATGATTTGAAGCATCTTGGTCAGGTTTTATCATGTTTAGCATTGGGAGATCTGATACAGTCTAAGAAATCTGTCACATAATAAGTGAAGAAAAAAAAAGAAGAAGAAAAGAAACACCCCATGGCAACAAGAAACACTGAACTGTATTAGTGTTAGGCCTTGATGGCTGAGCAGACCCAAAATACATTTCAAACAAATGATTACCATAGGGATCCCAGCCCCAGACTCAAGCTAACCACATGTTCATCTCAACACAGTGAGTAAAAGGCAACGGGACTCGCTAAGTATTCTTGAAAATGTTCAACCATTCATCCAGTGGGTTTAATTAGTTCTCCCGACTCTTGGGGAGTTCCATGGTATTTAACTTCTCTGGGTGATTAAATTCAGAGGAAATCCCTACACATCGCTAGAAACCAATGAAGTCTACGGGATGACAGCAAGTTTTTCCTCAAGACCAGCTGCTTCTGGCAACCACTTGAAAATTAGATACAGAGAAGATTTACCGAAATATATAGCACTGCAACAATGTGTTTGGTTTGCAGAGGCATGATTCATTCCTTTGGCATTTTCAAAATAATGAATCTCATAGCTTTTTCATCTCCACCTCTGGAAATGTCAGCGTGAAAGTTTGCAGCACTTTCAGGCAGACCCACGGTAAATAATTAGGGAGGTGCAGGACACTGTGCACTTGTGAGGATCTTGTGAGGATCTACTTTGTCTTCTTTTCAGCAGGCCAGAGTCAGCACATTTAGCACCTCAGAGAGCGCCTCCCCTACCCTGACTTTGTGCTACCAGGAGCCTCATGATAAGATGTCAAAGGGATGTAGTGAGTGA
This sequence comes from Karalla daura, assembly GCA_029224185.1. Classification (NCBI taxonomy): domain Eukaryota; kingdom Metazoa; phylum Chordata; class Actinopteri; order Chaetodontiformes; family Leiognathidae; genus Karalla; species Karalla daura. The sequence goes on along the minus strand of CM055210.1, from coordinate 1,685,040 downwards.
TGTCCTGCCCTTTGCCAGGTAAATGGACAGAGATAGTTGTGGGGGGGTGGGGTGGGGTGGGGGTGGTGGCATGAACAAGGTACAGGAGAGGCCTGAGAAGGAGAGCCGAGTACATAAAAAGACGGGTGGTGGGCGAGAGATAAGGAATACTGCTCTATCACACTCTGGTGATAGCTGTGCCCACCAGGGCCTGTATTTATAGTTAGACAGACAGAGACAGCCTCTATCAGTGATGTGTCATAGACTGTGATGACAGCAAATGGTTGCAATTTGACTCTGTGGGCCACTAGCTGTGATTAACATTAAAATCAATTCATTATCTCATGAGAAATGGAAAGTGTCTGTTTGAAATTCTCAAATACCAGGATCTGAACGAGTCCGCCTTCATATAGGGAATCACATTAGAGTCCAGGAAAAAGGCCCAGGCCCAGGAATTAAAAAGGAACTCCATCCTGCCCAAATAAGACCCCAGGTATCGGACCTCAAGGCCACCATCACTGTGTGCATGTGGAGTTACTTTGTTCTTTGATTGGGTCCGTGAGGCCCCCATCAGGTGGGATGATATGGGGGCCACGGCTCTTGGGTGCTCAACTCTAATTTGTCTGTACTTCTCCCCTCAAAGAGAGACGGGCATAATTAACAGAGCCCAAACACCCACCACGGACTGAGTGGAGTCATTTAGGGGAGCGACTCGGGAGGAACGGCAGCAAATGAAATGTAATTGCAATGGGAGCAGAGGAGCTGGGGCTGGTGCGTGGCAGTCACTGATGTGTGCGTGAGGGAGGGAGGGAGAGAATGAACGGGCTCGACGTGAGGGAATGAGGGAGTAAATGAAATACAGAGAAGTTAGATGGAGGATTCACAGTTGAGGGACAAGCAAACAAAACAATGGCTGATGAGCAATCGTGAGTGACGTACAAAGATAACCAGCGAGGAGGCCTTCCTCACTTCAACAAAAAAAAACGAAAAAAAAACTTATGCCACCCTAAAGTTTCGATGGACTGAACGATCAGTTCACCCAAATTAGAAAAAGCCATTACTTCTCTAAACCTCTAGTGGCATCTGGGATGCAGATGGCTGTGTCTCTCCAGGTTTAGCGATATCCAGCTTTGCGACCCCCAAACATCACGAAGGCGGTCATGCTCAGAGCATTGAAAATACCTTGTTCCGCGGGACACGCTGTCAACAGATTCAACGGGAACTGTTTTTCAGAGTCTGAAGCAGTTCCAGTCACAGTGCGGCCTGGGGATTGTATTTTTAGCAATTAGGGCAGAATTTCTGGAAAGAGGTGTTGCTTTCAATTTTTTTTATTATTTTTTTTAAATTTAGTTTTTCGGGCCGAAAACTGGAATAAATCGCTATTCAGTTCCTGTGTAAATACCTCCAGAGGTCTCGGGGCTTTGGGCGCGTACGGTATATAAACAGGTTTGAGTGAAACGATTGTATGCGAGGGCAAACCGTAGGAGGCAGCAAGGCACTAGCAGGGCACTGGATTTTTGTGACTTTTACAGGGGGCCGGTGGGTTCTTGCTATCAGATTCTTTACCGTGAGACGACTTAACAGCCACAGCGACATTCCTTAAAATAGCAGTAATTAACCCTCCGATGCGCAGACACGCTCCGGTCCAACGCTGCAACGTGGTCAACCCCAACCTTGACCTCGCTTGCCGTGACCGATGTGTTTACAAATGCAATTTCTCATCTGCACGGTCATTACCGTCATTTGTCGCCGTCGATGAATGCCGCATCAAAAGCATTCAAGTTGGCCTTGACCTACTTGCTCTTATCCACCGGCTATCCCCCCTACGCAACTCCGTCACCTAACCCTCTCCCTCTCCCATCATGCCTCCCTCTGTCCCTCACAGTACAGCAGGCACTGGATGAGAAGTGACCCGGGGTCAACCATGTTCCTGTCGCTCGCAGGCACAGCCGGCCCAAACAAATTGGGGTCACCTGGATGTTGGAGAGGTGCGATCACACACATACACACACGCGCACACACACACACACACACGCAAGCAGACCAGACAGCTCAGTGGAGATAAGTGTAGATAATGGTGATAGTGTCTTATCGCCATGTACTTTAAGGGAGTGTAAAGGATCGTGCGACACCCTTTCCCTTCACCTGGTTATACTGGGTGTGTGGCCGTGAAATGCATTGTGTTTCGTCCTGGGACTCCATTAAGGTGAAGCCCGGATCACCGGTCAGCAGGTGTGGTCTTGCTTGGTAATTAACGGAAAAGCCCCCATTAAAATGAAAATGAGCTTCGGATGTAATATTGGGCGGAGGTAGCGCCGGGGTCAATGAGACAATTAAAGGCTGTGTAAATGCATTTTTAAATGCCTGCGGTCCCTTAATGGCCATTTAAAGTTATCATTAAAGGTGATTTTAAATGACCTTTAAGCCTAACATATGAAAGCAATAAAAAAAAGGCAGAGACGAGGCTAATAACTGGTTTGACGGGGGATAAGAATAAACGCTGCCGGGTGATGACTCATTTTCTGGTCGGCGCATGCATGGATGAAACTGACCCTTGCAAGTACAAGACAAAAAAATCCAAATGCCATTAGTAAAAAAAAAAACAAAAAAAAAAAACAAGGCTTTCACTGGCACTGCCTCGTGAGTCAATGATGAAGAGCTAAAAAGAGGCCAGACTCCCACCAAACTTGACACTTCTAGATTTATACTCATTCTTAAAGGCTACTGTAATTGTGGCTGTAAAAGTCTTCACACTTTTGAATAGATCTGGACAGGAGATGTAAGTAAGTGGTCACTCTCTCTTAAAAACCCTTGTACAAACCAGATGCAAATGGTGTCCAAGCCCACAAGTACAAACCAAGCAGCGTCATGTCTAAACCTAAAAGAATCCACAGGGGTTAATGTGGACGAATCAAGCTTTAATCTTTAACCAGACTAAACCAACCTGCCCCCTCAATCTCCTTCTTATCTGCAGTTTCTGGATCATTCATTGTCCCTGGGTGCTGACCGTCTTTCCACCACCTCTGACATCTCTCTGCCTGTGCCTGCATCTCCTTCCTCCATTATTTCCCTGCCTCCTCCTTTCAGCCCTCCAGTGACTCGTCTTAACAGCCCCTCAAGTCCCCGGCCAGTCCTTTTCTATCCCCTCCATCAGTTTTTTCTTTGGCTTTCTCACTTTCCACACCGAAGGACTTCTCAATACCATCTTTTTTTTCCCAAGGTTTTTCCACAGCAATTCATATGACTGAATGTAGCTTAGGGTACTTTTACCACTCCCCACATCATCCACATCCCACCACCCTCAAAATCCCCAAGGTGGTATCTTACTATGTGCAGCTCCAGATAATCTCCCAGTCCCTTGGCGCTCTCTACCCTGACCAGAACGGCTTCCTTCAGCTGCGTGCTGAAGCCCACTGCCAGCCGGTCTGCCCGTGTGCTCGGCCGGTCATTGGGTGGCCAGGTATATGTGATGAGGGCTCCGCCTCTCCCGAAGATGTAGGTTGTCCCAGCTGTAACACACAAGGAGAGAATGGGAGAAAGTGAGTTATCACTGATTCATAGAAACACTTAGAGAGCTGAGAGAGATGGTTAGCGCACTCTCCCTCAGTGAAGAGCTGAAAGGGTAAAGTACCAGATGACGTCTTTTGCAACGCAGGCGTGCAACCCGAGAAAAACCCTACTGCAAGCTCCTCTTACTTACCACTCCCTCGTCCTGCAGCGCTCCGGAGAATGTGTAGGGTTTCAGACTCCGTGCATTTGTCTGATACAAGCTGTTCCAGATCAATCTGTGTTCCACAAGTCTACAGAATCCAGAACCGGCCAACTGATGGGTGTTACTTGCAATGGAAACGACGCACTCGAGGGAGCGCGGCACCTGCTGGGTAATGCAACGGATGTGTCGCGGGCCACCTTGCACCATGAAGTCACATTCCGCTTTGGATGCCGCGACCGGCGCTTACGTTGGCTGCCGCTCTCCTTTGAAATGATAATCTGACAAGCCGCTGCCGTCTCGCTCGCCCTCGCTCGCCCGCAGCTGCGCTGCGTTCCAACTGGGGCCAACTGACAAACTTTGCGTTGGCTACGCTGTCAGTGCAACCGCCACCCCTCAACGTCAACAAAAGAAATTCCTCAGATCTCCCCGTCAAAGTAGCTCTGCCTCAACAGCATTTCCAGAGACAGCCCGGTAAAAAGAAAAAGGAAAATCAAATAAATAACACCAAAATTCTACCCGACCCAGACACATGCACTGGAGCAAGGGCTTGGCTTCGCTCCACTGAGCCTGGTGGTGAATGAGAAATGACGGGCATTGGCTGCTATTAGCATAGATTAATGAAGCCAGTGTGAAGTAATTGGTAGAGGCTCTATGATGCTTTAGATGGTACATACAGTATGTGGCATGTGGGTTCATGAAACAACCTGCCCCTTGCATTGCATTAAAACAGAGCATGTCCAGGTGCGCAACTTTCCTTGTCTACATGTTAGGAGTTCTGCTCTAGTGGCACAGATCATGGGCAAAAGTAGGGTTTGCCATATTGATGTGATATGTCATTTTGGAAATGGCATGTTTGCTTTAGGAGTAAATCTTTGTTTTCTTTACCCCCTAATGAAAGAGAAGGAGCGGCTCAAAGTAAATTTTGTTTTATTCAACTTTTGTGACTTTTGGCTGGGGGCACCTCTTTGCCCCGCTTCAATCAATAAACTTCAAAGAGAAGTACGACTTCTGTGTGTTTGTGATATTGATGTTGCTATTGTGTCTTCCGCTGTTATTGCTGTTGATTTTGCTGAAGCCATCACTGTCCCTCTTTCATCTCCAGCTCAATCAAACCGTTCCGTTATGTCGCAGATAGCATCTGTAAAATAAACTTTATCATAAGGGCCCTTTGTTTCTCCAATGAAACTGGTGAAGAATGTTTAACTCCATCTCTTGTAGAAAAGACATTCAGTAATTTACTGTGTGCCTAAACTGCTGGACAGGTTCCCACGACCAAAGTGGTTCCGACAAATAATGCCTTGACAGTTTTCAGGTATCCAGAGGGCGAAGATTTTTTAGTTTACTGTCACACAAAAGGGGTAAGAGAGGAGCAGTTGGTTTTCTTTGATAGATAGATATATATATGCAGTATATATATATGCAGTAGGCATAACCACAATATTTCCAAATGCAGTTTTAAAGTACTACATAATTGCATCATGCTTATTGTTGTTGTTTATATTGTATTTTGTGATATGCAGTTTAGATAACTACTGAGATGTGAATGCAGCTCATGCATGGCTGCTATGGCTGCTAGATGGCTTGATTTTTCCTGCTGCACCTATCTTCCCCTTTGAGAGGTAAAGATTCGTACACATGTCCTCATATTCTCTCTTTCACGCTCCACAAATCTGCGTGGTTGCGCTGTGGTCTGAGTGGACGGAGAGCAGAGGTTATGATGACTGCAGGGCCAAACGGCCTTCAAACAACTTCCACTGCATCAAGCCCCACACACTTAGTCATATACAAGGCCCGGGCAGGCTGAGAGAGAATCTCGGCGAATCTCTCTCTCTATCTCTCTCCCTCTCTCTCGCACACATGCGCGTGCAGGCACCCACACACGCGTGCACGCACACCTGCACGCATTCTCACTCAGCAACCTGACACTTTCATTATCTAACAATCCACCGGTAGCCATTTGATATGGGCTGACACCCCCCTCCCTCCCTCCCTCTCTCCCTCCCTCCCTCCCTCCCTCCCGACACACACACACACACACACACACACACACACACACACACACACACACACACACACACACACACACACACCATGCCTCTCCCCTCTCCCCAACCTGTTCTCCTCCTCCCTTCCCAGCAGAGCTAAGCCCTCTGCACAGCTCTTGTTGTTTTCTCGGGGCTGTATTATTTTAGCGATGACTAATTATCACAGCATGGCAAGGAGGGCTATAAAGAGGTTGTGTGCTGGAGGAGGAAGGGGGGGGGGGGGGGGGGCAAGACAACAGGGTATGAAGGCTGGGAGGGAGGATAGGAAAGTGTGAAGAGAGGTGGCTGGCGGAGGGAAGTAGAAGAAAGTTGGCGTTTTCCAGTCTTTTTTTTTTCTTTCTCCACTCTCGTGTTTATTAGCAGTGCAGCAGAGAGGGAGAGTTAGGCGGAGAGGGAGTGAGAGACAGCTGTGAAGGAAGAGGAGAAAAGATTTCTAAAATGGCCGCCAAAGAGCGAGGCAGGGAGAGAGAGAGAGAGGCAGGGAGGGAAAGAGGCAGGGAGGGAGGGAAGGGAGCCATGTTGTGATGGATGAGAGCGGCGCCACATTGTAGAGAGAGAGAGAGAGAGAGAGAGAGAGAGAGAGAGAGAGAGAGAGAGAGAGAGAGAGAGAGAGAGAGGCGGTTGATGGTAGTTAAAGTAAGTGCAAGGAGAGAAGTTGTGAGAGAGAAGTCATCCCCGGTGACTCTTAAAGGTGCAGCTCTGCCCGTTTCGCAGCCAGTTTTCTCGTCATGGGATTATCACATTACTATCTTTGATAGAGCACGGATAGTCCTATGAAGGACGTTGAATGGAGCCTTCAGGATTTTTAAACGTCTGTTTGTCTTATGGAAATTCCCCCGTTCTCCTGATTCCAGTGAACACGGGACCATATCTGACGCTGGTAACTTTCTCATAAATAAACAAGACGCCGGGAAAAGACTCAGACAAACAGAGCCGATGAGAGAGAGAGAGAGAGCTCTGAAAACAAACTCCACATCACGGTCCCCTCCCAAGGCGGCGATTGCCAAAGTGCGACTTGGCTGCTTGTTAATCTTTGTTGTGGTTTTAACATCATTTCAAGCTCCCTCATTGTGAGCGAACAGAGTGTTGACGGAGGAGGGGAGAAATCAGGGGGGGATTCTGCTCAGAAACACGACAGTGCAAACACACAGCTATTCTCCAACCGATGAACAAGACTCACTCTACCAGTGAGATGGGCAAAATATGGAGTGATTTTACACGTATATATTGTTTGATCATCATTTTCAGCTCCACACATCTTTCTTTCTTCTCGCCCCCTTGGTACTCAGCTGTGACGCTCCGCCTCCTTCGCTCCCTCTAAAACCACCTAATGTGACCAAACCGGGCTGAACTGTGGACCGGAGCTTTGTGTTTTTCGACCGGAGGCTCCGCTAGCTCCGCCGTGCTGTACTAAAGACCACCCCAGGACGTCCTTCCTGCCCACAGCCACGGGGACGCATAATGACTCACCGCTGGGAAGACGCGGGAGGCTCATCTCCTCATCAGCGCACCGCAAACTAGTCCAATTAATGTCGCACGACTCCGAAACGGTTTGAATCCAAATCTCCCTCCACTGCCTACTGAATGCCCGTGCGTCTCTTTGCGAATATGGGCGGATACAGGCGACGTGCCTGGCTTTTGTGGGAGAAGACGTGAAACGCCACGCTTGGTTCGGGTCCGAGGCTGGCGCCGGAAACAGGCCGATCGGACGCCGATCGGAACGCGACGCAATATCTAGTATCGACGTAGCATCTCATTTGGCGGGCGGCGCGGATTAGACACGCGGCGCGCACCGTCCCCCGCTTCCGTGTGCACTGGCGGCGAACTAATTGCCATCAATTAACACCCCTCTCGTGCAGAGCATCCACCATATGCCTCGCCGCTCCCCGGGGAGCGCGCCGCGTGCGCGCACGGCTCGCAGCCCGCCCTCCGTCGATCGCGACGCGGGGATGTCACGGATCGCAGTGGCGCCAGTTGGGGAAGACGGATCAAAAGCCCGGGGCAAGCGAGCAAGGACGCTCGGCGTTCGGGGAACGCTGCTCTCCCCGGCATGCACCGGCTGAGCTGCCGTGGACTCTGCCCGCTTTGATCAAATGGAAAAAAAAAAGGCATGTCCGGAGGACACTTGACTCTGGCTGTCTTTCAGATCGCAGGGCATCTTAACGTCCTGAGATGCACCATGCACAGTGGGACTTTAAAGACAGAAAACCTTTGTCACAAAGAAATAATTAGTTCACTTACGATCAAATTTCAAGCCTGACTAAACCCCTTTTGCTATTTTACTTTTTACAAACTTGTGTAACGCCTTCGATGCAGCAGCTGCAGATCGCGCACACCTCTGCCAAGTTAGACCTGAATTACAGACGGCCAGTGGACTCATCGTGCCAAAGAACGGCTATCAGCAGTGGGTGAGCTAATTTCTTAACTTGAGCAAAAATAATAAAAGAGAAAACAAAACAAATACATAAAGGAACAAACAAACAAACAAACAAAAATGCGGACTAAAAGAACATCAGGTCAAGTCTTCCATTCACGGAAAGGATTGTTATGCTCTCTCAGAAGAAAAGGCAAATCATTAGTATGATCGAACCTGATTTGTACCCCATAAATGTACACAATATACTATTCTTGGAGCACAGCAGAACCTCTTGCCCTAGGAGGGCTTTCTCTTTGCATTCGCTCCACTGCCATTTTTTCAAAACATGGCCACAAGCTCTCTCTCTCTCTCTCACACGGAACCATGTTGTCCCCTCTGAAACAAAGAGCTGACCCATCGGGAAACACGAGGCTGATCAACTGATTCAGGCCTGGTGGGGGAGTGTTGGAGGGCGCTCATGAATAATCTATCGAGGAGGAGGATGTCGGCTGCATGCGAAGCGCGAGCGCATGTCTGCCCAATCACATTCAATACCTGTCTCTCTCAGGCGTTTGCGGGAGACGGAGGCAGATGGCAGACTCGGCATCGAGCTCCTCTCAAACAGCAGCGCTTTGTCTTTATTGCAAAGCGCGAGTTAAAAGTAAATTAGTGCTGCCATGGGAGTTGTCTGCAAACAAAAACCTGGCGGGTTATGGATTTCTCTGACCTTCAGTCCACCGCACTCTAATCAAGCAATCTGCCGCCCCGCTTTCTCCAGAATAACAATAACGATGGAAACGCTCCGTTGCACTCATGTGCTGCGCGACCCCCCCCCCCCCCCCCCCACACACACCCCCCGCCCACCCCCCACCCGCCCGCCACTGCCTCGTCTGGGAAAAAAAAAGGAGAGGGGAAAAAAAAAAGAGGCTAAATATTTATTACTTTTGTCCAATTAGCTCTGGCGCCATCGATCGGGCCAATCAATCCTACCTGGGGCGCTGGAGGTGGGGAGAATGCAGAGAGACGAATCAAAACATGGCGGGACCCCCCCCCCATCCCCCCATCCCCCCACCCCCCCACCATCCCCGCCGATTATCATTTCCATTCACGTGCTCCAGCTGATAATGAAGAAGAACAGACCTGGAAAAAAACCCCAAAAAAACCATTTCCCTTTGTTCACAGCTCTGGCGGAAAAATAATCAGAAAAGACCCATGAATCACACTGTGATGAAAAACCTATTGATTTAGATTTTCCGCGCCTCGCCCCCCACCGCCCCCCCCCCCCCCCCCCCATACCTCCCCTCTGTGCCGGGGCGAGAGGAGAGCGCATTCCGGGGCGAGCTGATGGTCTGGCGTCCTTTTTTTTCTCCTCTGTCCGAGCGGCCCATTGATTTGGGATAGATTCCCGGGCCCTCTCTAACAGGTCACATCGGAGGGAGGGAGCAGATGCCGCGATTCTTCATCGCGGCCTGCGGGTCAACGTTGCGGCGTCAAACGCCAGCTGCAGAGCCTCGCGGGGGCCTGGCGGCGCGAGAACTGCGCTACAGTCTGGCGGCGAAATGGAAATTCCGGCAGGGGGGGGGGGGGTAGAAAAGAAGAAAAAAAGAAAGGACTGATGGTGATGATGAAGTCGGCTCTTGAGAGGCAATAAGCCTCAAGGCACACCGGCTCTGTACGCCCACACGAATTCACACACACACACGCACACACGCACTTCTTATTTTAAACTCTCAGACAGGCTCTCAAACAATAACTCAATAACATGCAGATGGTTCCTCCAACCTGCGTGTATTACTGCATCGGGGCAGACTCATTCTTTGAAGCAGTTAAGGGGAGAGACGGGGCTATTGATTCCCTTTAAAATAGAAGACTGAAACCTCGTTCTGCTCCTCTTTCTGACACCACGTTCACTTCAGAGACGCTTACAAAGGGGATGTGTAGACTGCGAATGAAAGAGCAGACGGCGAGAGAGTGAGAGAGGGAGAGGGAGAGAGAGAGAGAGAGAGAGAGAGGGAGGCTGAGATGAGACATTTGCCAAAAGTTTCCAGACAGCTGTTGATCTTTGAAGTTGCCGAGTCACTTGCGCACACACACACACACAGACACACATTCCCTGATGAGAACTCACTCACGTTTTGATGACATTTTAGGGCCTTTCCATCACTTCCTCTTACTCGATTGGGTGCGCACATAAACGCCCCGAGATGCAAACGGGGGTCTAACAACCTCGTCAACACCGCCACCCCGGCTCTGATAGCTATTCCGAGGCGGCAGCAACATAAGAAAATGCGGAAATGGCACCCCCAAAGATTGGCTACACGTAGGGTGGAAATTGCCAGTCGTCCCCCTTTGATGTGCTCGGATAATGCCCCGCTTCCATCTGCGCTTTCCGCAAGATTGCCTGGAAGGATGAGAGGGGGGCCTCCGATACATGAGGTGAAACGACACTTGATTAGGGCGGCATCGAAGCCGCCGACACCTCCCAGAGTCAGTCAGGGACGCCGGCGTTTTTCAGTGACGATGGCGATGCGGTTTTGAACATGCCCAAAAAAACAACAACAAAAAGACGGTGGCCACATCTGGACCGCGGTCTATACAGCCTTTGTGATCCTCGGACATCTGCTGAGTGTCACTGAAGTGAGAAATCTATCCAGAGACCATCTCTCGCTGACAGTTTTCAAACCTGACACAGACATGGTTCCTCCCATCAGCTCAGCCGCTTTGCTTTGCTCTGCTTTCCTTTCCTTTCCTCTCCTCTCTGCCCACCTACATAGTGCAAAGGCACTGGGAATGCACAGGAATACATACAAAATCCCCATGTACGAGGAGTTTGTGTGGGGACAACTGATTGAGTAAAGGATGCTTCTTTCGATGGCTGGAGTGACCTTAAACTGCAACCGGGAGTCAAAGGAGAAATTCACAGTTCAAAAGGCCCTCGAGCTGCATTCAGTGCAGTGTTTAGATCAATTAAGCTGCAATTTGTAAGCCCTCTGGAACGGAATCGGTCAAAAAGCAAGCCAGCAAAGTATAGGGATCTTGCGAGCTTCAAGTTGGCCTTTAAATTAATTTCACGTTGCTGCTCTGCCCAGATGGAATTGTCTGAGTGTGTGCACTCCTTCAAAGTCATCAGTCCATTATTAGAGAGGCTAAGAGGAGGGATGGAGATCTGTTTGAAGCTGATTGGTGCTTATTTGTTTCTGAAATGATAGCCATAACAGGGGAATAATAGCTCAGCCCTCTCTTTTCGGAATCAAATTACAGGCTTCTGACAAAACAGAGCTGATTTCTGGTGCGGATTGTTACCCACTTAAAAGTGCTTCTTGAGACCGCATTTCTTCTTCTGTCTAGTTTTAAAGATCAAAGCATGTAGCCTGAGAGCTGGGAGAAATGGTCTGTGCACTCTGAATGACTCAGTTTAAAACATTCAGATTCTTTACTGGGAGATAATAAGAGATAGGTGGCCATTTTCTTTAAGAGATGCGGTAAATATGTGGAATATCTTGAATAAAACTCGAACGACAAATGCCCAGAGCTGTATCGACAGCCAGCATCTCCAAAAGCTCTAATTCAGATTGTTCAGCTCAGATGTTTGGATGATTATTACCCGCGCCCAGTTTTGCAGATTGGATTCCAGCTCTGCCGCTCACAATTCGGGAGGATCAAAATTTGTTTCTCCCAATTAGCTTCTTCATGCCAACGATGTGTTTGCAATGTTTGTTTGGAAAATTTCAAAACTCCTGTCATGTCCTTGGAGGGGATGCTAATATCTGAGAATGCTTTTTGTAGAAACGTCCTCTCTTGGCTAGTCTCCACACATGCACAAAATGGAGGCATCCAAAGAGAGTAGCAGGGAGACTACGGCAACGGCTGAGAGCGGTCATATTTACAATCCCCCCCACTCTGACAGGAAAAGAACCATCTTTAGAGGAACTGCTAGGACATCGGCCCCGCATACGGCATGTGTCATCTAGACAGGTTATTGATCCAGCCCGACCTCACCAGAGGTTTTGTCGGATCAAAAACAGATGATTAGGATTCATGTTTATGTTTATTGGCAGGTGGTGACCTCTCGTGGGTGTAGCTTTTAAATGGGAGTACAGAAAGAGGACGGTTGCTTCAGTAAAGAAGTTCGTAGTTGTGCTGCCTCAACAACCATCGAAGCACGTGAAATACCGACTATTTGTCACGCCCCTGAACGTCTCAGGGTACCCTTCGGGGTCTGTATATCAACGCGCTGGGGCCTGAATTGTCTCTTATGGAACCGCTCGCGGCAGTAGGAGACGCTCGGAGCAGAGGCTCCAGCCGTCCACTCAAGTCCACAATAATGTCACAACGTGAGCTGCAATCTCATTGGAGACCCGAGGATCCCCTGCCCGGGAGTGTTTTTCTCATTGCTTTGAGGATTTCTTTTAATTACATCATCAACATTTCTCAAGACAAACACATCGGTGTCACTGAAGTATCACTAATTATTAAAAAAAAATGAAACGGCTTCATGTTCTGCCCTGAGTGTCTCTTGCAGACGCGAGCACATTTACACAGAAGTCGAATGATAACCCACAGCGTTTTATACAGACGCGGTAGGTGTGACATGTTTAGGGGCATTGCTGGAGCCCCTGCCCTGGGCGTCTCTTACTGCTGCGAGCTGTTCCATAATTCAGAACCCAGTGCATTGATGTACAGAAGGCGAAGGGTGCCCTGTGCGTCACTATGAGACGTTCAGGGATGTGACAAATAGTCGGTACTTTACGTGCCGGGATGAGAACGGATTGGCCTTAACCTGTGCAAACCGGGTCATATTATGGAGTTGTATGTGTTGTCAGGTAGACAGCCTTTTAGCCGTTTTGTTGTGGGAAGTGAATAGTGCATACTAGTCACTTCGAGCCTGATGCCGAGCAAGTCTGCATGGAGGGGAAACGGCAATTGTCAGTTTGATCAAAGGCGCATAAACCACCGACTGAGGCTTCTGATTCGCATAATTTATGATTTCCCAGAGCTACAAGAGTCAGTCAGTTACTGTGGGTACGTGCTTGTTCTGTCCTTAACTGCCATTTCGATCTTATGAAATGAGTATCTAATGGTCAAAGGGCTAAACCTACTTTCAAACTTTTAAGGCAACAACTCAAGCAGTCGCCTTTGCTTTTCTTTTGAGAGCCCCAACGAATAAGGAGTGAAAACACAAAATGTGAAAAACTCCAGAACCCCCATTTACCCTGGGCCCTGGGATCATTAATGATACGGTGACCATTTTAAGGCTGGGTGAAAGAAAGTGAACGGATGTGCATTCTGTCTTTGGCTTCTATTCCTCCGAGCAAATATTCTCAAGTACCTCTTGAAGCGTCTGAGTCGGAGCATGTTGGAGGGGCAGCACCATGCTGTCTGGCATCTGGTGGACCACAAATGTATGAAAACTCGTCTCACAGCCAGACAAACAGCGACTGTTCTTTCAAACTGGTGGCACTTACAGTTATCGCGTTTATGTTTGCCGGCGCTAACGCACCTTGTTGACGGGCACTCTGCTCATTCGAGGGGGTGCTTGTATGGGGGGAGTTGACACCTTCATGCTAATTATTCGCCAAGCCAAGCCCGGCGCTCACACACCCCCAGCTCAGAGACGCATGCATGAACACGCAAACAAACGCGCTCTGTAATAACATGCCAATCAAGCAGCAGAGGCAGACAGGGGCGAGTGAGTGTCTGCGGCCTGAGGCCACACCCTGGGACTCTGTCGCTTAATCATTTACTGTGGGGGCAGGACTTCGGCTCTGCGGCTCGGTGGTCTCTGCGACGTGCTTAAGATGCATCGAAGGAGAGATGAAAAGACAGAGAGCGAATGCTTGGAAATAAAACTGAAATTAGAGAGCGTGAAAGCGGGGATGTTTTGCACATGGGCAATGGGCAAACCGACACGTGCAGTAGGAAGAAATACTAACAGACCTGTTCGGTCTAACGACCTCTCATTTCCCACACAGTCATTATGCCGGGGTGTTCTGGAAAAGGTCACACTGCTTTGTTGCGCCTGCATGCACGGGCATACAGGTGCGCTCACGAGAGCGCGTGCGCAAGCGAGTGCGTGCACTTCTTGATAATGTTTAACATCCACACGGCCATTAGTGTTCACATCGTCCTAATTACGCTGGAGAAAGGCCTCCGAGACATGTAAACAAGCGCAGGGGACGCATACGCTGCTCCACAAGCATAGCCGCCGTTGCATGTTTGGCCATGAAGTGATGACCCTCTGGAGCGGCCGGCTCAAACTGTACAATTACACAAGCAGAAGGGTCTTTGCATGAATCAGCCTCCTACGAGGGCTGTTTAATGGTCAGACATGAAATGGATACACTGGGGGTTTTGAAATGACTTTCAGTCCTAGGATACAAACAAATACCAAAATACCAACTCACTATCGAAATTTGGTTATGCCCATAAAACAAGAAGAAACAAAAGCAGCTGTAGCAGCCAACAATGGTATTGCTTATTTAGGTCTCTGATGAGTCACTGATGAATTATTGAGAGCTGACTACTGCCCAGATTGACTCCTTCAAGGTCTTGTTTTTTCGCACTGCCATTAGTCTAAAATCCCCCCCAAAATAATCCATAAATGGAGTCTCACTTGGAGTTTGCCAAGCTAGCCTTAGATTTTGAGCAGCAATGACCTAATCAGCCTAAATAAATGCAACAGAACCAAAATAAGTGTGCTTGTTCGATCTCCTCCGAAGTGGCGCCCTTCCTTAGTCCATGCAATGCCCTTCAACCAAGTTTCATGTAAACCGGTTGAGGACTATTATACAGGATAGAAGACAGGCCTTAGATCAAGAAATGGATCCATTTTTCAAAAAGGATCCTTGGATGTCTACTTACTTCCACACTTATCATGATGACTTAAGTCATCAGTGTTCATCTCCATGTGCCCCCTCAGAAACAGTAAACAAGGTCTTAAGAACCACATGATTGCACATCCTCAGTCACTGCAAAAAAGCCTCAGGAGTGCAAAACTCTTTGGATTGCTGCTCCCAGAGCTTACCAACTCTGATGACGCTGCCCACTGAATACAATTATTTCCCACTTGCTTCACCTCTCCAGCCTGCTCCACGGACTTAATGGCCTCTCGAAAGCACCACTTGTCAGACACGGAGTGAGCCACGCTGCTGCCTTGCACAATCAGTTTGTCCAAGCAACATCAACTTCCACTTCAACACGGAATAGACCCCTGCTGCCCACTTGACCGCAGGTTGGAGCAACGCTCAGAATGGTTCTTAAATGAAACGAGCTGGGTGTAGAGCGGTGCAGGCCCAGGATAACTTGTTAGCGTGGTGCGGAAAGAGGACAGGGAACGGCGGGTGCGGCTGAGGGAATCATGACCTTCACCTGAGGTGTGGGGGAACAGGTGGTTGAAAATTGGATGGATGGGAGGGGATGGAGCGATTGATTGAAAGCAACAGAGAGAGAGAGAGACACCAGGGGGATCAACGCCAAGCCATAGCTGCGAGGGAAGAGCGTGGATCCATCCCGCTTCGTTCCCCGGGACTGTATTCCTCAGACTCCAGGGTATCCCACATCAAAGTCGAAGGCGGATGAAGCGAGGAGATGAAAGAACGACATAGTCTGTGGTAGATGCATGAGGTGCATGCATTACGCATCACGTGCTCGATGTGCCCCGACACACGCGTGTGATGTGCCGACACGGGTCAGTCCACGCAGGATTTCGGGATCTTGCAGAGCCCTGAATGTTGTTGACACATGAAAGCTTGGTGGGAGGGGGATCCCGTGTTGAGTGACTGCCTGTCTGCTCCAGCCCGCAGAGAGGGTCCATTATCCATTCAAACAGCTAAACATGAAGTTCACCCCCGTAAAGATTAGCCACAAAGGAAAAGGAAATGGGACAAATAAGATTCTGTGTCTTTGAAGACTAAACGTGGTCCACACTCCCTCTGATCTCATGAGACTTAAAGCTCAAAGGTGCGGCGCGCTACTGGAGGTTTTTTGAGCTGAAAAGCTGAACGCTAAACTCTAAGAACAGGCCAGACAGTGCGTGGGGAGGAGTTCCAAAGAAGCCAAGTGAGACACAACCTCTAAGCTGTGTATACTTAACAGGGCTGGGGGCAGAAACTCGCATGTGGCCATGCATACGTTGCTATTTTATGTAGCCAGATGAGCTATCAGAACGCCCGGCCTTTACCAGGACACGCCTGCTCTCTAATCCCACACTCCAATCAATTCATGCAACAACCCTCCACACTGGAGAGTTGCAAATTCATTCACACGCTCGGTGTTTTGCTCTAGTCCTGGTGTTCGCCTGCCGTGAAAGTAGGCCATCTCAGCTCGGCCTCCTCTTCGACAAAAGGGTGCAGCGTCGTGTCTTCGGCGCTCGTTCACCACTCGGCGTCTAGAGGGCGCTGTTTAGCTCATCATAGGACGATCAATAATTGACGAGGGGAGAAGAGGAGGAGCAGCCCGACACAGGATTACGTAAACTCTCAGAAAAGTGTTTTTGACAAATGACAGTCACATTCTGAGTGAAGTGACCAAGCCTGGCGTCCCTTGGCCACTGAGGCCGGGTCCAACGGACACACTCAGAGGGCGACTGGGAAAAATATATACACAAGCCAGGTCTCCGAGGATCCTGGGCAGTGATCTGAAATGTCATTGCCTCCGTCCTTTGATGTCGATTCAGTGTACGAAGAACGAGGCCAGAGCCGGTTGATAGTATTCTTTTGGTCTCAGCCCGTCTCTCATTGGCTCCTCGTCCCACCGGGCCCCCGCAGGGCCTCCGGGACAGGGGTGACTGTCTGCGTCCGCCTGCCTGTTCGCGTGAGGGGCGAGCGAGGGGAAGGGGCCAGAGAGCAGCCGGAGACACCGATTAAATGGCTGCCTGTACTTCACCGAGAGCCCTTCAATGGAGAGGAAATCAAGCCGAGCCAATAATGTGACAAGACAAAACCCGAAAGGGGAGAAGTTGGGGGGAGGGAGGGAGGGAGAGGGGGGGGCAGAAAAGAAGATTTGCTGCGCCGTGTCTGGAACCACAACATTTAGCCAGAGGCCCATCGCTCGCTCCTCTCTTTCTCTAACTGCCTGCTTCCCCTTTTTCCTCTCGTTCTCTTTCCCTAATCTTTAACCCTCCCTTTGTCCCTCCGCCCCCTCGCCCCCTCTCCCCCTCCCCCTCCCTCTCTGAAGGTTGGCAGCGGAACATAGCAGGCTGTGGCTGTTACGTAACAATCGCATTGCTGGCGGCTGCCGGGAGGCTGCTTGGCGGCCCCGACGCGCAGCCATCGAATCGGGCCCTTAACGGGGGGGGGGGGGGGGATAGGAATTCACAGACGCCGGCGCCCACAAACAAACAAACAAACAAACAAACAGGGGTGGCTGGTGGAGACCTCGTGTTCTTCTCCGCTGGTGCGTCATGCTAGCCGAGCAGCCAAGCGACTCTGCAGCAATCTGTCGGGTTTACCAGCCTTTCGCTAGAGTCACTGACACTTATCCCTGTGCGCCTCAGTTTGACTTGTATATAAACACAGCGTGGGCTGTCACAACCAGGGACTGTGGAGAACTTCCCTTTCATTTGAATGAAGCCAGTTTGGTGCGCACTGCAGTACTTGGTTGTGCAGGTTTGTGAAATAAACAATGTTCCCGCTCTCATAAAAATGAAGTACTTCGTGTTCAGCTCCTCTGTCTCGATTCTATCTTCCACAATTTAATATGCAAAGGCGGCGGTTTGGATTGCAGTCTCGAGCAGGTCTGCCATATTGTGCTACTGTAAATTAGTTTTGAGGCACTTGCTCATCGTTTTCCTTGCAGCTTTGTATGTTCACGTCACTACCTCTCAGAGGTTACTATCCTACACTATTTATCTCTCCCCTTTAATAAATGCTAACTTTCCTTGTCTGCCATGCTCTTACTGCCAATTCGTTCTGAAAAACCCAAGTACTTCTTCATGGGTTTAGAAGGCCGTCTCAAGACCGCATCAACTATTTGAGGCCATCTCTTCAATTCCGAGCCCTCGAATTCCCAGACATTTGTTTCACAGAGGGAACAATCGGTGCAACGTAATATCCAACCAGAAACTTCACATCGAAGAGGGCAACACAAATCATCCTGTCACGCTGTTCATGGTGATGCTTTTACATGTAGAAAACAAAGGTTACTGGCATCTTGACAAAATGGTCCAACTCGGATGGAGTTATTTTGAGGCCGTTTGATCATCAGCATTAGTAGCGTTTGGCCTGCAGCTCTCACCCCACGCCTGGTCGGATGCTTCCACTCAAGACATTTAGACTTTCATCAGACACGACTGGTACTATTTGCATCAAAATGCGAGAGGTTTTGACTTTCAAATCTGCACCGATTTGTTTATTGAGCAGATCTCTCCGAGCGTCTAGCGGCTCAGGCCACTCTCGCCAGGCTCATCTCGCCATTTTACGCAAGATACCGCGCTGCACGCAATGCATTTTTCAAGAGGCCTGCGTGTTTAGTGTGCGTGACACGAGAGTCCGTGTATCTGTTTCTTCAGGCCAAACTCAACGGTCTTAGGCTGTTTTTTTATCTATTCTTATCACAAGTACTTGAAAACAAAAAAAACAAAACAAACGATACTTAAAAAAGAACCCCAAACCTGGGATGGAAAATAAAGTGTGAAATGAGGAGATTACAAAAACAAAACAAACTAAAAAAAAATATATACATGTGGGTTCAAGAGCAAAGAGGATCAACTAAGGGGGAAAAAAATACAGCTCAACACCCAAGGACTTAGTATATTGTTGTGAAAGTTTATTCGAGGGGTTATTTCAATAAAAATATATATTCACGTAAGTTTAGAGGTACCCTATACTTCTACATTTCAACAGCAAATATCACTCACATTCATGTGTCTGACTGTTATTAGTCTTTGGAAAGGAAAGATAAACGACGCTGTCTCGCTGATAGGAATCCCAGAGCCATCCCAGAGGGCGGTTACCTACAATAAACTTTCCCGTTCTGTTTCGGAAGAGAGAGAGAGAGAGAGAGAGAGAGAGAGAGAGAGGAGGGAGTGGGAGGCAGAGTGGGAGACATGGGTGCCGCTGTCTAGACGCCAGTGGGATCCACTGGCTGCTGGGAAGCTCATTGTGCTGTGACTGGACAGGATGTGACAGTTGTGCTGGGACTCCACACTGTCAACAAAACGCACTTTGGTCATGACTGCACTGTTACTCTGTGCTCATGCCATGAATATATAGACCATATATAATATATGTATAGACTCTCTTGCTATGAGGCCACAGCACTACCCACTAAACACCATCCCTAATCTCCTTGAGGTCATTTTAAATCTCCGCTCGCATCCATTCTGCTCAGGTTCCGGGAGGCAGCACCTTGAGGTTGCAGGGGACTATAAAACGCTGCTCATTACTCTGCATTAAACAGCATTCACCGTTACATACGCGTGCATCCCTGACGTTTCCTCCCCTCGCACGCTTCGTTGACTTCCTCGCCGCGCGCTCGGGGCAGGCCAACCTTCAGACCAACAACGGCCGCGTGTCATTTCCTCCGCTCGCGGCCCAGAGGGCTGTTTGAACCCAAGCGCTGTCAATGAATACAAAGACACCGCATTTCCATGACAGGAGGGAAAGTGTTTGTGCAGGGGGGGGGGGGGGGGGGGGGTGTGTGCAGGCAAATGTTTAGCTCGGGGCTGTTTCCGGGCCTGTTGAGAATGTTTGGACAGCACTGGCGAGACGGACCGTGGCTGTTAGGAAACCATTTACATTCCTAAATGTCACCGCGGCGCAATTCTGCGAAAAACGAGAAATTAATTCGCGAAAGAGCGGCCGAAAGAAGCCGAGCCGTGCATCGCTGCCGCGGAGGCATTTTGCGCTCATTGCATGCTCACTCAAGTGCCTTGAAGTACAGAGGACTCCCCCACACCCTCGTTCTGTGAGTGAAATAAGACAGGTTAGGGAAGCGAATTGGAGGCAAGATGGCTGAAAGAGATGCTGGGAGGCAAATAAAGCACCAATCCCATCTCATCTTGTCTCATTAGCGGCAGAGAGCAGATAACGGCACGGTTATCTCCAAACGGGAGCACGAATGGGACCTGATGCGGCTTCGCCCGTGTCCACACACTCACTCCGAGCACCTCAAACAAATCTGAAGCCCCGTCTCGACATCCACGCAAGCGGCGTGGCTAATGATGGGAAATTAGAGGAATAGCGAGTACAGTTCACCCTGGACTGCAGTCAAGGCGCGCTCAGACGAGCGCCGGTCTACAGGGCCTCACAATGGCAGGGAAACATATTGTTTCAGCCAATTCTCGCTGGTAAACAAACAGCAAACGTTTTCTCTGTAATTAGCAGATCTTTCGCTGCCAAAGCACGGACAGGAACTGGTTATTACGGCGATCACAGCAATCTTCCCCGAGCCGCCATGTCACGCGAAGCCTTCACGCACGGCTCTCGCCGGGAATCTGTGAAGTCATGCGAGCGGGGGGCTTTTATGCCCTGACAAATGTAAGACTGCCCTTCTTTTCTCCGGGCATGACGACTCCGCGCCGTCTCGCCGCAGGCTGAAACACCTACAGCGCGTGACGTACAGCCATGCAGGAGTGTTAAGAGAAAGCCGGCCTATAGTTTCACTGTAAATCAGCGCTCGGCGCCTTCGGGCCCGTCAGGAGTGACACGTCTCTACACAGAGCATTGACTTTAATAGGGTTTATGATATGTGATGTGAGCTCCAACCTTGCAATGAATGCTGTCTGCCCTAAGAAGGAGAGGGAGAGGGAGGGAGGGAGAGAGAGAGAGAGAGAGGGAGAGAGAGAGAGGGATTTGCATAGACATCACGACTGAATGCTCCTCTCGGCAGGACCAACTGACGTGCCAACAACGCTCCGAGAATAAAAAGGAAAAAAAAAAAGAGAGCAGGATAATTTCTAAATTGGACCTGATCTCATATACAGAAAACTCTGGCAAGTTCCTCTTCCTCTCCTTTCCCTCGACCCTGCTTCCTCTCCTTCCCCATCACTTCCAGTCAGCAGATTAAAATAGGGTTTCACGGGTGTCAAGAAGTATTAGCTTCTCGTACGAGGCTGTGAGGATACAGGGACAGACCTCCTCATCTCGTGCTCTGCCTCTCCTCTCTCCTCTCTTCCTGCATCACGCCCAGAAGAGCACTGTGTGTGGCCGGGCCGAGGCCCCCTACCTGTCTGTCTTTGGAACTACACAATGTTCTGATGATCAGGGAGTGGAAGAGAGGATTGTGCTGGTTGGGGTTGCACAAGTCGCCATATCTGTGCCTGCAAGAAACCTTTACGTCTACAGCAGTCTCATGCTCTGAACACCGCTCTGCTCTCCTACTCTCTTTAAGGTTGTGAAAGCAGTGAAACAAACACAAATGCAGTTTTATACGATGTCATGATCTATAATTTACTTTACACACATACATAATCATAGTTTGCATTGTATCTATATTTCATAGTTTCTTGTTCCTCCACAAAGTTTACATTCCATTTTCTTCAGTGCACTTCCTTGTTGCATAATTTATACTTTGTACACATCTGCCCTTTCTGCTTCTAGTCAGATGCCAAACTGCATGTTCTCCCTGTGCATGTGCGTGTCCTCTGTGGCTATTCTAGTTTACTCCCACAGTCGAAAACAGAAACATGTTCAGAATGTTTAAGTCGATTGGAGACTCTAAATTGCCTCTAGGTGTGAGTGACATTAGTGTGTGTGCGTGTATCTGTGTGTGTACTGTGATGAACTTGAGACCAGTCCAGGATGTATTCCCCGCCTTCGCTTGGTGTGTTCTGGTGATAGGCTCCAGCAGACCCCATGATGGATGGATGACTGAATGGCTGGATGGATGGATGGATGGATGGATGGATGGATGGATGGATGGATGGATGGATGGACGGATGGATGGATGGGTGGGTGGGTGGGTGGTCTTATTTCTCTCTTCACTAGGCCTGTAACCATTTATTCACAGTTTTCAGAGAAGTTGCAATGTCGTGACTTGGTCAGTGGCAGAATTGGAGTGACCTACTGGCACCTTCACAGAAAACTATCATAAGTATGTATGTGTGTGTCTATATATATATATATATATATATATATATATATATATATATATACATACATATTTATAGCTATGTATAGCTTTTTTAACGTATTCAGTGTGTAGTTATGACTGACCTCACTGTCTTGCAAGGGTTGAATGGCCCAATACGCTAATACAGGCCCACCTCAAATGGGCAACATTAATGTTGGGACTATGCCACTGGGGATGAGGCAGCTTTAATACAGCCTCATTCGGGGCACCAACTGTTGGGGTCAAAGTGGGGGAAACCTTAACTATCAGCTTATTGTTACATTATATATAATTTATATTATATCATTATATATACTCGGGACATCACCCTGTTTTCAGGGATCAATAATCAGGTAAGTCATTCTCAATCTGAAGATATGAATGCTGTGAGCTTTGAATTTACGGCCACCTCTAACACGCAGCAGCGCTACTGATACCGAGTGGGGGTTTTCTGTTGCAGCAAAGACAGAATGTTTTCAAAGCCTACATCACAAGATATATTTAGCTCAACCATGTAGGTGTGTGGGCATTGTCATAAAACTGCGCTATAGATGATGGACAAATACAGCAGTGCACCGTGTGCATCGAGGCTACATCGACAATGAGCTGAGGAACAGGTATTCAGGCCCGAGGCTGGACAAAAACAGGAGCTCCTGCGAAATTTTATGGGGACAGAGGTGGATGAGAGCGAGCTGGTGTCAGGGGTGACATGGGCACGCTGGCGGGCGGCAGATGGGCCAATGAAATGACATGTTGCTCTCCATTTCCTCCCACAGCTGTCGCTAGCAGCAGGCAAAGGCGGTGGGAGAGATGGGAGATGGATAAAACAGCGAAAAAGGAAGGAGAGATGGCGGGAGGGCCAAAGAAGGGATGTGAGATTGCCGCCCGGGACCTTTGCCTCTGCCCATTACCTCTATCCTCTGCCCTTCAGATGCTGCCATTGCTGCTGCTGCTGCTGCTGCACCCTCCCTTTGCCCACTTCCCTCAATCCCTGCCCTCCGTTTTGCCCCCCTCCCTTCTGACAGCGCCTCTCCGACGCGAGAAGCCGATTTGGGTTTGTTTCTGCCGGCGGAATGTGGAGGGGAGGCCTGCCGCCTGTAAGGTCGCAGACACCTCTCGCCTTCAGCAACACAAAGTGGCAGCGAGGGAGAGGTGAGAGAGAGGACGGCGTGGATGCGAGGATTAGGAGATGGGGGGGGGGATGGAAGTGATGAAGCATGAGATGGAAAGGAGGAGAGGCGAGGCGGGCCGGAGGCCAGACCTCTAATAACCTCAGCCAGGTCAGGTCAGGTCAGGTGCCACTCTGACAGCGCAGAGCTTGGTGACGGAGACTTAAAAAACAAAAAAAGAGCAACATGCGATTGAGAGCCCAGTGCCGGCCGTCTGGGGAGGTGGATCTGCGAGCGCTGCACGCCGGCTCACAGAGGGTTCAGAAGTACGCGGTATTACTTGAGGACAGGGCCTAATTGTGCTTGAATAATTGATCAATGGATCTTAAAACCAATCTCGCGACAGGCAGGGAGCGAGGAGATGAAATAAGCGGGCTGATGGGGTTCTCTCGGCTCGATTCTGACTGCGTCGAAAGGGGGAAAAAAAAAAAGGGAGGTGAGGATAAATAAAGACACGGATTGCTGCTGCTCCTTCACGGCGGCATCTGTTTTTCAACAGGTTGAACGCAGCCGACGTTGCAGCTCTCCCGCTTTATTGGTACAAGCCATGTCACCCGTCTCATTTCACTCGCTGCGAATGCATACCCGGTCGCCTTGGCACATCCACGACCAGATGAGACTGGAATTGCATTTCACGTACGCTCGCTGGCCGCCTCGCGAGGATTCTGTTTTTTGCGCGCGTGCAACAATCGGGGCGATGCTCGGCGCTAAATAAAACAGTGTTTGATTATGTGACGCGGCCGCGCGATCATGCCCGCGTCCGTGTGAGCGCCTTGTGTGATGGGAGTGGGACGGCGCCCGGTGATTAATGGAACTGCTCACGCCAGCAAACACAAAGGGAAGTGGCTTTGGACTGGAGAGGGAGGGAGGGAGGGAGGAGAGAGAGAGAGAGACATTAATGAGAGAGATGAGAGGGGAGCTGTAATCAAGGAGGAGATGTGATGGTTGTGGTGGTGGGGGGGGTGTGGGGGAGTGTACGGGGGGGGTGAGTTGCCCTCCCTCTGCCTTACATCGATGGTGGCAGCCCAATCATTCTACTCGTTTTCTTCTTCTCTGCTGAACGCTTGACTTTGAAATCCCCCACCCCGTTACAAGCGTGTGCGTGTGTGTCCCACAATCCTCGGCTCTGCGCCCCCCCCCCCCCCCCCCTCCACCCAGCTTCTCACTAGCCTCTCCCTTTTGTGTGTAGCTTGTTAGCTCGGGACGACCGCTGTGCGGGTCCGGTCAAATCGCTGGTAAACCGCCGGCGTGGCTGGCAGGCAAACGAGGGGATTGAAAAGCGTCCCTTTGCCTACTCGGTCGCCCCACCCCTGCGGGATGTGCATTTCCAATGTCTGGCTTAAAGCATAAAACGACGGCGCTCCTTTCCTTCAGAGCGCGCTCCGTCTGTGAGGAGCGGCTCGCCACTACCCGACGTCTCCGGCAGACCCCGGCCTCAGTCTCAGCGAGCAGCAGGGACCCCGATCCCCTGGTCGCATGATGAACACAGTCTGCGAGGCTTGGCACGAGCCGCTCCGCCGCCTCACCCGCGGCCTCCCCTGCCATAAATCCCCTCGGTGCAATCACAGACGCCCAGCCGCAGCGGGGCAGCTACGCGCTCGAAAGATAAACGCGATCTGGCCGATCGGTCGTTACACAGGTGTACGTGCGGGAACGACGGAGAGGGGATGTGGAAGTCGGAGTGCACTGAGGAGTGATTTACAGTGGGTCCACAGTTTTGCAATGACCTACTTTTGGTTTGGCAGGGAGGGAGGAGGAGGAAGATAGGGAGAGAGAGAGAGAGAGAGAGAGAGAGAGAGAGAGAGAGAGAGAGAGAGAGAGAGGTCTTTAATGAATGCATCGTGGCTTACGCTTGCATTTCCATGACGTTTGGTGCGGCAGCCAGAAAACCTCGCGACGCCTCCGACACGCTGACGTTTCCGGAGGTGCCACGGCTGCTGACATGGAAAGCTGATTTAATTTGAGCCAAATAAGAGGAGGTAGCAGTGCATCCAGACTCTCTGAAGTGATTATTAGGCAGGCGCTCCTCCGAGGAGTTTCACAGGAGGCCCTTCATCAGCGCGGCTGGCTGTGCTCCCGAAAAACACTCCTTTCTTCCCTCTCTGAATTCATTTTTAGGCCCGATCCTCGACGCTATTAATAAAGGTGACTTCCCTATCAGCTCGCAGCAGTCTCTGACCTCTGGCATCAACAATCCATTTTCTTCCAGAGAACCGGATTGGTTTCTCCCCTCCCCGGCCGTCCTCTGCAAACCCCGGAGATGGTTGCGTGCGAGAACCATCGCAGATCAGCGGTTTCTGAAAAACTCAGACTAGTGCCAACAGCCACCGCGCACCCAAGACCACTTTTCGTCCCCCACCTTGTTGCTCGGTTTGGGTCCCGTCTCGATCGAGCCTGCAGGGTAGCAGTCCCGTAGAAACCATTCTTCAATCAGGTTGATCAAAGTACACGCTGAAGCTTGTTATCACCTATTTTTGTCAAACTATTTTTAAACCTCTAGCTAAACCTCTAGCTAACTAGCTAACAAGCGGGCGCTTGTTAGCTAGTTAGCTAGAGGTTAGTTTTAGCTAGAGCTAGTTTTCATCATGACTGCAGCGTCTGGCGTCGGGGGGGGGGGGGGGGGGGGGTTTAAAAGCCACTCAGGTCACCTGGAGGTGTATCCCGAGGAGTGAGCCGCTTTTAATTGCCTTTTACTGGCAAATACGCTAAACGTCAAGCTCAGGCCTCAACCGCCAGTCAACATAAATAGGCCCGCGCGGAGCCCGCTCCGCCTCTGCCGCAGGAGCGCGCCTCTGCGTCCACCGACGGTCGGACAGAGGACGGAGCTCTCGCCAGGCGCCCGGCGCGTGAAAAGCCGCCACAAAAGGCAGGAGTGGGAAACGATGGGGGGGGGAGTGGGCCGGCCGCTTCTCTCAACAACAGACGGGTGAACAAGCGGCGTGATTCAGAGAGTGACACGCACGGCGAGATGGTGACAGGACAGGAAAGCATTAATGACACAAATGCCAAACACAATGAGTCACAAGTCTCAAACGCGCACTCTTTGTGTGCTTTATCGACACATATAAATAGCTATCATATATATGTGCGTGTGTGTGTGTGTGTATGTGTAAGATAATGCTGTATCTGGGTGAATGCTTGAATAGCCGGAGTCCCTTATTGTCTGTCTTCTTCTACTTCCTCTCTGCATCAGCCCGGCTCTCCACAGCTCTCACCCTCGCACACTCGCAGCGTTAGCGATGCGCTAATCAACCACCCGCCCATTAAAATCCATTCTCTCCCCGGTGGAGGTAGCGCTGGTGACGGGAGGCGAGGGGGAGTGATGGAAATTGGCCCTAACAAGTGGTGTCCACACAGCGGAGGAATCAGAAAGAGCCCGGTGCAGGAGAGGAAAAAGACAGAAGTGGAGGGCGCTTCCCGAACGACAACACAAAAACGGCACTGACCTTTACTGAATCAGAGTCAGTGGGAAAATGGCGGCTGATGCAACTAAGCCTGTAATCTGGAGGAGAAGCTCTGTGCGTAAGCCTCCGCAGAAAACCTCCAGACCCGTACAGCACTCGATATCTTGGGGCAAGGCGATGTGCCCGATGAGCAATGTCTGGCTAAATATTATTAAGGTCAAAGTAATAAATCAGACCGGAGTCATAAATCACTTAATGTGGGTCACTAAGCTATCACCTCAGAGGAAACTTTAGCCCCGGAGCGTCGCTCTGAGTGGGATTTTACACTTTCTGAAGCTTTGTTGGGTGGAAAAAAAAAAGGAAGACAAAAAGCTTTGGCTTAAAAAACACTAATAGCAAAGCTGTGATCAACTTTGATCCCCTCGAAGTTGCTAATCACCTTTAAAAGGTTTGAGAAGGATAAAGAAAGGCATCATCTCGGGAAAGTAGAACAACTTAACACCGGCATTGCCTCTGCATCAATAAAGAAAGCCTCTCTGAAAGTTGCATCCTCTCGTTCCTCACAGAACATTAACAAAACAGCCTCCTCCTCCTCCTCCTCCTTCCTCACTCACTCAAAGCACAGAGCAGTGACAGTGGCAGCCATTTTGTGCCTGTGTTTTCTTTTTTTTCCTCTTCTCCCCCCCCTTCCTTCTTCAAGCCTAAGTGCTGAGTGAATAAGGAGGCAGCCGGGATGGGAGCCAGGACAGCATTTTGGCAGGAGGAGATGCACAGGCCAATGCATGACAAATGAGTGTGTCATGCATACTGTGGAGCCCGGGCAGAGGCCTGCCCGGCCTCATCCGTTTGGTGAACACAGCACAAGTCAATTTGACTACAAAGACCCCCTCGCTGCCACTTCGCCCCATTCTCCTCCTGTATCTGGGAAATAAAGGAGAACCAAGGGACGTGGTTCCATCTTGATTTGGCTCCAAAAGGAGGAGGAGCTGGAGACAGAGCGGGGGACCATGAACGGCGACGGGACGGGGAATGTGCAGCAGGACAGCGTCAGAGCCTTTGATTTCCATCCCAAACTACCTTCTCCCTACTTTGAGCACTGTTATGATTTCACATCTGTAGAACGGCCCTCAACAAGGGCCACGACTCCATCAGAGCACATACAATATGCACGCGGAGCACAGCCCTTGTTCTCGCCGCGACAATAAATCATCCCCTCCCGACTGTTTTATGCTCAGCGAAGCACCGGCTTTGACGACAGTTCATTTCATGCCAATTGTTCGCTGCTGCTCCCCGCACACATGCCCCCCCCCCCACCTCCTGCACATTCCTCCCTTGCCTCCCCTTAGTCAGCCCCTTCGTTCTCTTTTCATGCGATGGAGACAGACTCCTACAGCTGTCTGATTAAAAAGCTCCCCCTGACAAGAGAGGCAAGGTGTCGGCTGCTATGGGCGGAGATCGACGGCGCCGACTGTGGCCGTCTTGGTGTGTGAGCGATGTTTAATTTGGCAAAATAACCAAAAGGGGCACAAAAGGGATGACTGGCATCGGCAAGATATGGAACTACAGATAGATAGATGTGTCTATGTGGGCTTTCTCTGAAGACTCTGGTTTCTTTCCACAGTCCAACAGCATCTATGCACACAACTAGTTTTGTTGTCACTGCATGTTGCTGTTGTCACTGTCACGCTCTCCTCTCTGCTGAGACGTTGCTGTCCTTGCCCCTGTCATTTACTCTTTGGTTGTTGTTGCTGCAGTTGTCATTACTGTCCCCTTAATTCATATAGTTTGTCGTTGTTGTCACTGTCCCTCTCTCTTTTTCCCACCTGCAGGCGTTGCTGCTGCCGACTTCACTGCTGTTGTTTCTGTAGTTTCTATAGTTTTTCTCGTCTGTGTATGTTGCCGTCGTCACGGTCCCTCTCTCTCCTCTCTATCCCACTCTCTGTACTGGGATAGGCAAATAATACGTGGAGGGTTTTTCTTTTCCCATGAAACAGGTGATGGATATTGAACTGTGTCTGTTAAAATCTGCTTGGCACTGAACAGGCATTCGGTACTGTACTGTATGCCAAAGATGCTGGCCAGTTTAGCTACTGTAGACTGGATACTGTGAATTGTCTCTGAAGTGTGTGTGTGTGTGTGTGTGTGTGTGAGTATGACAGCACTCCCCAGACTAGTGTAGGGAAGTTTCACCCTCCTTCACCCATGTGTGTTGGGATAGGCACCAGCATACAAATGCAACACTGTTGGGTACAAAGTGGGTAGGATGATGGATGGCTGGATAATCCCTCTGGGAAATTCAGGTTTCAGGGTACAGCACCATAAGTTAGAAAAAGCACATATCAACTAAACAAGAAAAAGACAGCGAGCATCTATCAAACTTTATGCAGGATCAATGTAAGGAGTGGAAGAAGTTGTAAACACTGTGAGCAATTGTGGTGGAGTCTTTGAACGAGTTGTCATTGGCAAGTTCATAGGCGAGATATATGAATAATGGGTCTGTTGTACAAAACTGGCGGCGGTGCTGAAGACCTCAAAATTGTTATTTCAAATAGGTAATAAATAGTGAGTCAGTGTGCTCGGACTTGTGTGGAAAATAGCGCGCACCTGAGGCTAAAAACCAAACCCTGTGCATGGAGATGGAGGGCGCATGGAGGAAACAGGAGAGGAGCAGTGAATTTCAACACCGGGGCGTAATGACACACAAGCCAGCAGGGCTGAACAGAGAGAATGGGAGATTACAGGTGTGCCACAAGTGGTGTACTGTATGCGGTGCTGCAAAGCCGCTATTTTGTGCCCATTTCTGCGTTTGTCATCCAGGCTGGATTTCAGACGCTGATGGGACGGCATGGAGACAACAACCCATTATCTTGCAGCGAACGCGGGCTCCCATCGTCCCCGCTATCTGGGTCCGCAGCCCCCCCTCGCCATGTTCGCCTTTTTCGGGCCACAGCTAGAGCCGCAGAGGCACAGGGGTTGACTTGTGGAAAACCCTCAACCCCAGCACATTTTCATTTGCGTTTGCGACCAGACGCTTTTATCTCGCTGCAGGCGTGGCAGCTCCGGTCTCCACAGACAGCGTTATCGCCACAGACCTGGAAGCATCTATTCACCTGTCTGTAGCTTTGGAATGAGCTTTTCCTTTATAATATAAACGGGTACGTCAATATCTGACGGTCAAATTAAATAGGTGCGGCGTAGCCACTGGAAATGAATGGAAAATTCCAATATTCAGGCTGTTGCTCATAGTCAAATGTTTGATTCTGGTTTTATTAAAAACTCACATGTTCATGGTCAGACTGTCTAAACCAGAACAACAAAGAGCACTGCATTAGTAAATGAACTAAACTGCAATAATGTTTTCTTATTTTGAAGCGCACCAATGGGAGAAATGAGAAGATCTAATGATGTGTCTTTGAATAACGGAGTCATTTTGTGCTGTTTAGGAGCAGTTTAGCATTTTTATTAATCCCTTTCTGTGCATCGAGAAGTTCTCTACAATTTGAGTGGGTAATTATGGCAAACCCAGGGTGTCTCTGGGGGCGACTCTGTGAATGAATGTGATAAAATGACTTATTTGTACTTAAAAGTCGTTCTTGAGGAGTATTTGTTGTCTTCCCCCCCCCCCCTCCCTTTTCATGTTGTTCATTCAATTCTAGCTTTCTCTCCCCTTGTTTTGTGCCTTCCTTTGGGATTTTACGCCCCCTGCATCCCAGTTACCCTTCTCCCGTGTCATCGTCTGGATCGGCTCTCTCATCTAATCCCCCGCTAATGCGGGTCATTGTCATTGGAAGAGGAGGAGGAGGCTCCGTGGCGTCAGGAAGCCCCGGCGAAAAACACTAACGATGTGCCGGCAAATTAAATACCTGTAATTGTAATCCTACCAGATGGGAGGCTTAATGCAGCATTCATCCTGGAGGCATCAGCCTTGAGACGTTGGTTTTAGCCGGCATCAGGCACTGAGCAAACGCGCTGTCACACAACTTACCGCCAGAGAAACAAACAAGCAAGGAAGGAGAGAGGAGAGGCAGCAGTCACAAATGTGGTTTAAGGCGGCACAGTGACTGACAGCAGGACTACCTTCTTTGCTTACTTTTCCTTATATATCCTTGATTTTTTATTTATTATCATTATTATTATTAGTTTATCATTAACCCTATAGAAATGCTACATCCATCCACCCATCTGACCCAGCTTGTACCCAATGGTGTCTGTCTATCTATCTATCTATCTATCTATCTATCTATCTATCTATCTATCTATCTATCTATCTATCTATCTATCTATCTATCTATCTATCTATCTATCTATCTATCTATCTATCTATCTATCTATCTATCTATCTATCTAACCATCTATCCATCTATCCATCTATCCATCCATCTATCTATCCATCTATCTATCCATCTATCCATCCATCCATCCATCCATCCATCCATCCATCCATCCATCCATCCATCCATCCATCCATATATCTATCTATCTATCTATCTGGAACCTCTATACCACTTTCTTCCTTTCAGAAAGGAGGAAGGGAATTTAGAGAACAAGAAGGAAAAAATGTAAAATACAAGTGAAGCAGCACAAAAACTTATTGATGTTGCATTAAAGGATTTTGGGGTAATGAAGTCCCCAAAGAAAGCATTCAGGCTGCCCCACGGGCTCTGTCATCTGAAACTGTCCTATCTAATTAATCAAAGGTTTCACCAGCCTTAAGGTAACTTAATTAAAAAGAGTTTTTTCTTTCTTTTTTCCCCACAGGCTGTATTAAGTCTTTACCTCTGGATAAGAAAAAATAGGGTTTGTGTGTGTGCTTGAGTGTGCGTGTGCGCGCGCGCGTGTGTGTGTGTAGGGTGGGGTGGGGTGGTGGGGATGTGGACTTCATGGCTCGCCTCTGGCCCTTCAGAAGCATAAAGTGAAAAAGCCAACCACTAATTTAGAGCTATTCAAGGGTAAGCGGATTGCATAGAGTGAGGCTGGAGGCTTAGTGCAGATTGCGGGGCAGTGTGTTTAATGCAGAGGCGATAGCAGGGTCATTTAAAGCACCAGTGAAACTAGCAGCCCCACTCCCTGCAGCGGCAGACCTGTGTTCACACATCGTCTCTGCACCTCGTCCGCGTACAGTACTACGGCCCGTTTCCGCTACGTGGTACCGGCCCGACTTTACCCGACTCGGCCTTTTGTGCATTTACATTACTGGGTTATGCATCCCGGGACTATTTTTCATAGCATCCTGATGATGCGTTTTGTCATGCATCACCACTGCACGGCCCGCCACCATCTTTAAAAAACAACTTTCTCCTCTTCATTTCTCATTCGTTTTTCACACATTTTGGAAATTCTGACGACCCACAAAGCGACACCGTGGCCGGTAGAGGAGGTACAGACATTTCTGTCCTTCATTGC
Source organism: Karalla daura (assembly GCA_029224185.1). Taxonomy (NCBI): domain Eukaryota; kingdom Metazoa; phylum Chordata; class Actinopteri; order Chaetodontiformes; family Leiognathidae; genus Karalla; species Karalla daura. Next base: position 1,652,923 of record CM055210.1, on the reverse strand, counting down.
CACGGAAGTTACTCGCAATCAACCCCAGTCCAGTCCAGTTCATTCCAGTCAAGCCCGTGCGACACAATCGAAACAGGGCTTTAGTTGCTACCTTCCTTCCCCACTATAACCTGCATGTTCCACCAGATACATGAGCGGCACCTTACAGCTGCGATCTTCCATTGAAATGAATGAGAGCTCTCCCACTGAGAGCGGGTCAGCTACCTCCCCGATGGGCTCAGCTGCGGCTCGCTGCAGAAGCTGTCATTACGGTATGAGAATAAACTTCCGTCAAACTTCAAAACAAAATGCAGAAAGCTCATATAGATGAGGCCGATCAGACGTCCCGGTTAAAACCCTCCCGGAAAACGTCCCCGATTTGAAAGCACGTTGCAGGTGTAAAGTATCCAGTGGAATACCAGGGTGACTTTACTTCCTGCCCGGCCTGTAAAAGGCTGTGCCATGATTCTGCTTCACGGTCCGCATCAGTGCAGCCACAGAAGAAAACAGTAAAGCCCCCAAAGCGAGAGCAAACAGCTCAAAGGCTGCTGAACAAGTGGATGATGGACCACTTTCTCTTAACTGTCTCCCAACCGTTTAAAGATAGCGAGCCTAGGAATTTCTCTGACCTTGGTGCAATCAGATAAAGGCAGCCCACACACTTTCTTTTTTTCTCATATCAGAAGAAAAATGTGTTTGGGAACTGCAAAAGCCACAGAATTTATTGCCATGTTATTGACTGAATATCTTAACGTTACCACGTTCGACACCATCCAAAACATGATATGGTTGAGGTAACTCGGGGGTCATTTTGATTTACATTCAATAAAAATAAAGGTTTTTCCTCCACGGCAGAGTGCACAGAGGAGCCGCTGGCTCTGGGAAGTCTTAGAGGACATTCCCTCCACAGGGAAACATCATGATTAAAGATGAGGGCATAGCGCGGCGCCGCTGTGTTTACTGCACACCCACTGTATGAGCGTTTGTCATGTCGGAGCAAAGGCTCATCCCGGCTGTCACTCACTCTGGCAAATCCGGCCTGTCAGGACAATACAGCTGGATGCGGGTAATATGCATAGTAATGAGCAGCGTCTCTCAGAGGTCAAGGGGTGTGCCGCATGGGGCTGCTGGGTTGTTTGTGACTGATTTCCAAGCCTATCTGGAGATGATTGCTAGCCTCGCGAGCTCAAACAAAATGCTAGGAAAGCAGCTCTTCAAACATGGCTTAAATGTTTTTCACCATGTTATAAGCACTATATATACACACACACACACACACACACATATATATGATATATGTGCGGTATACCAAACAGGAGGATATGATCTAAAACAGGTGGGTGTTAAGTATCACTTTATGAGACTGAGACATCAGTCAGACATAGTCACAGAGTATTTGGTGACAAAGTGAAAGTTGAGTGTAATTCGGGTGAACTTGGTGTCTTTCATCTTTTCATCTTTTTGATCTTTTCGCTGTTTCATGTCTTCTGTTTTCTTTGAATATTCCTTTTCATTTCACACGCATCGGAGGGAAAGCGGCGTGCCAGATTCCTTTCTTCATTTCTGTTCAAAAAACATTAGCCACGTGAGGCTGATGCCTGCTGTTGCGTAACCAGCGCTGTCACTGAACAGAGCGGTGAAAGTGGACAACCCTGCGAGACTGACGTGGAGCTGAATGTTTTAGAGCGGCTTCTATCTATTCTGTAATCATGGCTTACGACAACGCAAGATATAGTTGGGGCTAAGCTTGTAGCCGACAAGACACAAGCTTCACATATAAATGATGAGAATTTCTAGTGGGGCTGTGTAACAGTCAGTGCCTTTCATTTGTGCCTTTTATTACAACAGAAAGTGCAGCCACTTAGCCACAGCCAGTCGACGCACTGTCCAAACTGTTGTTACATCGACGGTACATCTGTAATTTTCCTGAATGGAGCTTGTTTGACTGTGTTCCAACCTCTAACACTCCGTGCCGCCACTCTGAGAGCACAGTCGTGTAAAGGCGAGTGGTTTCAAGAGCCACAACGAGGTACATTTTCCTCTCTCCAGCCCCAAAACAGCCAGGGCTTCTCCCACCTCTGCCAGAACATCCTGTGGACCAGGGCTGAGCGATGCATGCTGTGGTAAGGGGTCTCTGAAAAATCTCATGCTGTTTCACTTCACTCCTGCTGCCATAGCTGCTTCTAAAATATACATACATATATATATTTTTTGCCTTTCCCATGGATCCTGCACGTCTCATACAGTGCCACCGTTCAATTTCAGAAACTAGTGTTGTTTTCCTTTCCACTTGATAATCCCCTGATATGGCACTTCAGAGATATGCCCTTGCTCATTGCACATAATTACTATGTTAATGTGTCTATCCACTGTTGCTAAATTCTGCCCCAGCTTGTGTCTAGAACAAACAGTTCAGCTTTTGCCACACTGAACAATGAGAAGAAAAACATCTAAAAATAAGCATGCATCCATTGCATCCGCTTGTGTGCCAACTGCCAAGCAGCACGCGAGGCAAAGCGGAATGAAAGGACTATAGGCCCGCTGGATGTTGGTAAGATGTTAGCATTGTGCTTAGTTGGCTTAGCTTAGCTCTACAGAGGCAGCTTGGAATGGTCTCCGGTTCCCTCAGCACTTTGCTTGCCACAGTTTTTGGGATTACAGTCTCTCTCTCTCTCTCTCTCTCTCTCTCTCGGTTCAGATTCTTATCTCTTGGTCCACAAAAAGCAACGAGCAGCCGGGCTATAATACAGGCTGCTATGGATTTTACAACATTACAACTCTGATAAACATCTTGCTCCACACTTTAGTCTTACTTTCGTCTGCCTTTATGCCTCTCTCCCCGTCTGACACAGCCACCCAGTGGGTCAAGACAGATTTGCCTTTTTTGATTGCTCCTGACAAATGTGAGACAAATATGTGACAAATAGAATAGAATAGAACAGAATAGAATAGAATAGAACATGCCTATATTATTTGTTCCACAACAGGGGAACTTCCAAATGAAAGGCTTGGCACAGATCTAGTGAGAAGGACCTGCAATGGGACTTGGAGGGACACTTGACGTGCATAGCCACATCAAACAAAGCCGATTTGAACGTCCCGCGCGGTGGTCATCGTCGTCCCGCCTGGGATGGATCACGCCGCTGTCACAAGCGAGCGGAGGGCGCCCTCAGGAACGCGCGTAAATGATTCCAATTACGGAAAGCACTCCGGCTGACCTCATGAATTTAAACAGGCTCATGTATTCCAAATACGGCCGTTTGACAAGATCAAATGAGAAGCGAGCTCCCGTCGCACGCACCGCCCCGACGCAGACGCCGTCCCGCTCTCTTTCTTTCCCTGCCTCGCGAGCTGTGAGCGGAACGGCGACCGCTCCGGCAGACATGCCAGGGCTGCGCAGGTTTATCAAAAAAGTCAGTAATTGGACATCTTAAAATGAGGAAATTACTTAGGAACTGGTTAATCGATCGTTGTAGCATTACACTGCATTGACAGTGATACTCCTGACCCCTAGGGGGCAGCAGTCACTTTTAGTACCTGCGCGCCACACTTGTATTGTCTTTCCATTCGACCCCAAGCTTTGCTACATTTCTTAAGACCATGTCTGGAACCAGCTACAATACAACTTTCTCCATTTTATGCTTTGAACTTCACAAACTGCAACGGAAGTTTGCCTGTAATCGTCTTCTGCCACCGGAGCCAACGTTATGACGCACCAGCGCTATATCAAACCGAAAATCCCTGTGGATGAAGTTAGTCTGCGAGCACAGGCGATGCCTCGCTGAATACCAACGCCACATTTCTGTAAACGTTCAATTTCTGGTGGACAGACACTGCCTGTGTGAGGCCTGCCAGGGGAGCTTACAGCAGACGGGCGGGATCCCTCTCAGTATGATTGTAAGGACAAAAGAGACGGAGAGGGATAACAAAGGAGACAGAAAGGTGGAATGAAAGCCAGATAGACTGACGAGCAATCGCCTGCGTGGCGGACAGGAGGAGGAGGAGGACGGCAGGACGCACGTCAGGAGTGCAGGGCGAGTGTGAAGGAGAGGAGGAGGGGCGTCACGCGCCGCCCCTGATGCAGTCGGCGGCGAACTGCAACGAGCGAGCTGCGCTTGGAAAAGAGGAGCCAGGAGTAAAGAGCTTGACTCGAACTCCGGAATTTATGGAAACCGGCCTCAAATGAATCGGCCGGTCAATGGTGCAGGGGTGCTGGCGCAGGCAGGAGGCGATTTGCCTGCGAAAATGCAATGATTTCCCCCCTTTTATCATCACCGCAGGAATGAATATTGCAGCATCCGCTGATTATTAAAATATGATACGTAGGGGAACTGCTGGAATGTGACTCATCGGTGGTAGACGGAGAAGCAATGCATTCGAGTGGTCTATTAAAATTTAACACCGTGCCCAAATTCCAGGCCACAACAGCGGGCTCTGTGGAGAAAGGCAAGATCCCCCCCCCCCCCCCCCGCCCCCCCCCCCCCTTCCTTACATGAGTTAAATTTGTAATCAAAAGCAAGCATCCGCCGGAGCCTGAATCACAACGGCACCGAGTTGTCCAGAAAACCGAGACGTAACTACAGTATGGGAGTGACCGGCCGGTGAATAGAGCTGTAATTACAGCTGCTCCACTTTCCCGGCTCCTCCTGGCTTCCCAGGATGCATTGTGCGAGGCGGCGTCGGGCCCCTTCAAAATGGCCAGGACCCCATTTGAAGGCATCGGGAAAGCCGCACAGTTGCAGAATTCTCGAGGCCCACTTGGCACTTCCTTTGTGCCCGCGCGTCTCAACGCAACGCTGCACAGCTCCTTTCCTTTTCTGGCAAAGAAAATGAGCCAAATAACTCAATTTGACATTTTAGCGTGCAAAGTGGAGCTCTGTCACTTACCTATTGGGTTGTTTTTCAAGGTGTCGGAGCGAGCAGGAGGCGAGCGCGGCGGAGACGGAGAGAAAGGGAGGAGGGGCGGGGGGGGGGGGGGGGGGGGGGGGAGAGACAGAGAAATATCCTTTAGTTCAAATGCACCTCAAAGAGATTGTACATTCATCACATACTGATAAATTCATCACTCATTTATCATACTTAGCCCCGGCTTCTCTTTAGAGGATGTAATAAATGCCGTCCTTTATACAAAGTCATTCATCCAGGACAAAAGAGAACTCCGAGGCAAAGATCAAGAGCGGCACGTAGGATCCAGCGCCGGAGCCTCAGCCTCCAGACGTGATGTAAAAGGTCTTGCTATGAAAGTCTCGCCTCCACAAAAGAGCAAGCAGCACTTTTCCTGCTGATAAGTCCGTTAATTACCTCTCGAAAGTGTGACTCGAGACCACAGATGTAAGTTGACTAATGCAATGCGCATGCTGTTAACATTCTGCCCGGGTGACATAAATCACATTCAGCATATTTTCTGAGGCAAGCCGGCTTGCTCCTCTGCACCGGCTTATCCACATTTCCCTCTGCCAGGCTCCGGCGACCTAGTTTGGAAGTGGCAGAGTGCTACATAAGCGGGACGCACGGGCCGATGCGGGATCCATCGCCTCACTGTGACGAGGGGGTGTTTCGAGGTGAAATCACAGGGACGCGGAAAACGGCGGGAGCGCCGCAGTCTTCGCGACTTCCTCTCTCCCGAAGAGACAAGGGAGGCACAACTCTGCCCCAGTTTCCCTTCAAACACACACGGGATGAAACCAGGAATTCTGAACGAACTCCTGTTTAGCGAAAAACGGGGACGAGGGAGAAAAAAGAAACGGGAGAGAACCTGCGAGCATTCGGAACAGCGGCAACCTTTGCTATAAATACTGACATCTGGAAGCGGAGAATATGCAATTGCCTATCGGGCTGCATAACAAAAGGCTAGTCTGCGAGACCGTCGAAAAGCATTTCGATTCTGCTGAAGTCATGTTTTTCCCTCTCCTCGCTTTTCACTATCTAGGTCAGCCAAGGAAGATGTTGAGAGGACGGGAGGGGAGAGAGACAGAAAAGGCTGCCGGAGCGCGCGTGTGCGCCTGCTTTGTGGTCGTCGATCGCGTTCCATTTTGTCACTGATTGGGCAAAATGGTGTGCAGATGGAGCAGGGTATTGGATAAAGGAGAGGGTGGTGGTGGGGGGGGGGGGGCTTTGCCAAATGAGAATATGGCAAGTGGCTGGGGTTGTATTTCATTGTTTATTAGCATCCATCTTGGAAATTTCCGCATCAGGCGCAACCGCTGTGGCGTGCACGTTGGCCTCCTTTCAGGAGAGCTGGAGGTGGCGGGGGCCATTGGGTTTTGGTTTGTGGGGGGGGGGGGCTGAGGGGAGGGGGGGGTCGACAGGGAGAGTGCCAGCTTTTAAACACCTATCTTCTGTCACTGAAAGTGTAGAGGGAGGGCTGTTCCATGTTGCACCTCCTTAATTAAAGCAACAATCAAACACACACACACACACATAGTGATTTGTAGCCTCATGCACACATACAGCCACATACACACAGAGACACACCACGCTTGCTTGACTTTCTCCATCTGCATTAATAGAATCAAGTCTGTGTGCTATCAGATACCTACTATTTTCTCCTGCTAAATCCAATTTGCTGATATTTCCAGAATGCCTCCCCCCTCCCCCTTCCACCCACCCCTCCCCACCCACTCCCTCTGGCCCATCCTTATCGGATTGCAAACAAACTGTCTGGCTCTGCGTGCCCTGATTAGCAACACACAGGCGCGAGGACGGGAACGTGTGTGTGAACGAAGAGGAGACAGAGGGAGGAATCAAAGGCAGGAAGGGATGAGGAGCGTCCTTCTGGATGCGAGAGAAGGAGCAGATAATGCTTCGTGGCTGCTTTGACGCGCTATCGAGATGAACAGGGGTACTGGGGTGAGGTGGAAGGGAAATGTTACAAAATACAATTAACGCACGCACGCACACACACACACACACACACACAAAACCAAAAAGAGTCGTTTTCCATATCCTGCCTTAGTCCAAGCATATACAGCCTGTGTGATGCGACATCATCCCCCTGTGCTCCGCTCCCTGCTAACACCCGGCACGATAACTTATCATCCAGCAGAGATGATAAAACTCCATGCCAGGAGAGGCCTGTGTGTCCCTGCCAGCACCTACAGGCTTCAGAATCACAGCGCAACACAACCACCCAAACAAAGTGGCACCGGTGGGGCGAGGCCCTCTCCATCTGCGTCACGCCATGAGGGAGCAGGGGACCAGACAGGATGCTGGGAGTGCTGCGCAGCCGCTACCATTTACTCGCATTTCAGGGAGAGGAGGAGGAGGAGGAGGAGGGGGGGGGAGGAGAGGAGGGATGGAGTCCGTGAAATGCCGGAAGCATGCAAATCGAGCCGTTGTTTAGTGTTCAGACGATGCGAAATGTCAGCCTGTGCTGTTCCGTGTTGGGGGGAGGCAGCGTTCACGATGTTCCCTACTTTTAAGTGAATAGTTCTGCCTTGTCAGAGAAAACCTAAAAAGGCTCGGAGCGTGGCCACTTTGGCCTTAATCCCGCACTTCAGCGCGAGGAGTGCGGGGCTTATGTATCGCCGTCGTGCAATTGGCTGTGATATTTCAGGCATGCCTCTGATCTCCCCCCCCAACCCCCCACCCCCCCACCCCTGCGGAGAGCGGCGTCTCCGCTGGCCCGCGTGCAGCCCAGCCCCTACATCTCTTACCGGGCCCGGAGTGGACGGAGGTCGGCGGGACTGCCTCGGGTCAGCGGTATCTCACTAATGACCGGGAAATTGTTCGGCAGCTGTCCGTCCACCCCCCCCCCCCCTCACACACACACACACACACACACACACACACATTCTCCCCTAAGCTCGGCATGCGGGCTCTTATCCGACATTTTGTCTCTTTTTCCGCGTGTTCCACGGCGCCCATTAATACCCCCCCCCCCCTGCTCCCACCCCCCACAGCCCTCTTCCATGTTAAATGTCAGGAGAAGCCTCGTGGGGTGCCATGGCGTTTCCTCACGCCGCCACGCAGAGCAAACTCCCAAGCCGCTGCCATGCAGGGGGCGAAAGCGCGCGCCCGGCCGCCTTAGATGCGAGGACGATAATAACAAACACGGAGGCTTTGACGCGGTCGGTCCTGCGGGCGAGGGGGTTTGAGCGCGCGCCGGGGGCTTCGATAGCTGCCGGGCCTGTGACGTGTGGAGGAGGAGGAGGTCGCAAACGAAGGGAGAAGGGAAGAAGGAGGGAAGAGGAGGAAGTACACAAATGCATGAAATGAAATAGTAATGGCGCCGTCCCTTATGAGATGAGGCAAAAATAGCCTTTGTCTGAGGACGGTGTGTGCAGGCTGGGAATGTGCTTTTACGAGAGGTTCGGGGGGTGTGCGTGTGTGTGTGTGTTGAGGTGAGACGCTAAATTATTTACAGTCTCAAACCCCTGACAATGCCGCCAATGTGCCGGGGAGAGCCGGCGCCCCGGGCAAACAACTCTCCTCTCCTTTTTAGCTTTGCTTTCTGTCTGTTGCCTGCAACGGTTCCCACAACGGTTCCTCCTCCCTAAGCCTGTCCTGGAAGCCTTGGAGCAGATAGTGTAATACGCTCAGTCATGGGAGGCCTGCAAATTCACTCAAAAATACTGAACAGAGACCGGAAATTTTCAAGTCCCCCGGGCGCCACTGTTCGGGGGATGTGCGAAAGTGACAAAAATCAAGTCACAGCTTGAGAGAGCAGGGCACGTCAAATATGAGCTATTGCTTGTGAACATCGTGCCCAGAGCTTCATCCCGATTCCCTGTACAAAGCCAGTCAGATGGACTAAGAGCCAATTGGAGAAAACAATGTAAAGAAACGGGCCCAATAATGGAAGTGGAGGGCTAGTGGCCCCTTACTTGATTGATCCCTCTATTTCTTGTGAGAGCAAAAGGCCGATCCATCCCTCGTATCCATTCTCTCCCCGATGCGACGCTTGCCCGGGAAGAGGAGAGGGGATGTGGTTCAAAATGAGAAGCTGGGGCAGCGAGTCTCCGTGCTACTCTACCGGGGCTTTGATGTGGATGAGACTGGAGGGAGGATGGAGAGGGGGACGGAGATGGAGAGGTGAAAGTGTGTGTGTGTGTGTCTGTTTGGAGGAGTTGGGGCCCGGTTTCATTTCTTGCCAGCGTGGGGTTTCTCTCCCAGCAAATTGGCTCCGGCGATTGAAAGTCAGTGAGGTGAGTGAGAGGGAACAGGGAAGCTGAGGTGGCTGCGAGATGGGCCCGCAGATTTCCCAGGGCTCCTTTCACTCCCTCCCTCCCTCCCTCCCTCCCTCGTCTTCCGAGTTACTTTCACCCTCCTAAGCATTTATTTCAGGATACAATGCCGGGGCAACGTCATACCGCCTTTGTTGCGGGATTGAAAGTAGCAGATCTTCCCAGCAGGCTCTCAGTCCCACTCACGCTGCAGCTAATGGCGTGGGACAAAGGTGTTCTGTCGCAGCACGGCCTGCCATCACCTCCCAGGATATCGTCTCAGCGACCAGGACCGAGCAGAAAAATTCAATCCCTGCCCTCCCAAAAGCTCTCACCTGGCAGTGGAGGAGCTTCCAGATTTAAGCCTTTCTTTGACCTCTGACCCAGATGACTAAGCCGAGGGGGTTTTAAAACTCCTCAAGACAGACTTTCAGCCGGGCGAAATCAGAATGACACTTTTCTGTAGTTGTAATCTTTTCTCAAGCTGGCAGGATGTAAAAAGAGAGCCGGAGGAGCGAAAACATTTCCCTAAACTTCTCAAATCTGAATCTTTTGTGAATATTCCCATCGCCAGTGTGACATTTTGAAAAGCTTATAAAATCTTTGGCACATTCCATATCAATTTTTGAAAATGTCAGACGGAGACTCTGGCTATGCATTTGGTTCATAAACCACCACAAATCACATTTAGGACAATGTTAATTCTTCTCAAGAAAAATAACAATTATATTAAAAATAAAACGTCATTTTCCTCTGAGAAAATATGAAAATATATATGATGTGTTGAAAAGCTGCAAAACCATTTCCACTTTCGGGAAGGGGCATAGAGATAAGGTGGAGGTCTAAATGGAAGAGGGTCAATATTTATAGACAATGATAAGAAGAATTTAATTAGCATATTTCCACTTAAAGCAAAAGTGGAAATGTGCCAGAGTGCATCTGCTCACCAGTCCAAGGTTAGAGACATCTCACAGCAGCAGCTACGGCGTGAGATAGAGAATCATAGAGGGAGGGAGAGATAGAGAGAGGGACAGAGAGAGCGAGCCTCGGTTTCAGCACTGTGGACAGCTCCCCCCGGGCTGCTGTGGCTTGTTCACACTTGCTGGGCCAAGCACAGGTCTGGAGCTGGATAAACAACACCGCAGAGGGCTGGCCGTGTTCCGCCCCTGCAGCCTGGCGCCCAGCGAGGGGCCTGGGCAAGACGACACGGCTTTTCCATTAGGCCAGGCGACGAGGTGCCATATCTGCACAGCAGATCTGCATCCCTGTTTGAGGATCAGGGCTCAGACGAGGCCCGGCTATGCACAGGAAGGAAGCAGCGCACAGCCTCGGGGCTGGGCTGCGGGCGGACGCTGCCCGCCCCGAAACAAAGAGATGAGGATGCAGAAGACCAACAGTGAGGCTAAAGGCGGGGAACAATACCCAGATGATGGGATAGGAGGCCAACAACCGTAAAAACAGAGGCCGACAGGAAACTGAAACAGTGCAACCACACAGCTTGCATGTTGGTTGTCTGTAGATCTGAGAGGCAATATTCTGTGCAATGAGCAGTGTTAAGAGGGTTATTATACTTTATGTGTGTGTGTGTGTGTGTGTGTCTATATATATACTGTATACACACACACGTGTACATATATACACATATACAGTTTATATACACATATACAATATATGTGTATAAATACTGTATGTGTTTGTTTGTGTGTTTGTGTATGTATGTATATATATATAAATATATATATATACTGTATACACACACATATACAGTTTATATACACATATACAATATATGTGTATAAATACTGTATGTGTTTGTTTGTGTATGTATGTATATATACATATATACTGTATACACACACACATATACAGTATATATACACATATACAATATATGTATACATACATGTGTGTGTTTGCATATAATACCACTTAATTGCCCTGGACAACAACCTGGAGGCTCCGGACATATTTCTGTTCGTTTGCTGCAGTTTCATTTCAGACGGAACAAACGTGATAAGCCCGTTATGTAAGCCGCACCGCGTACTCTGATTACCATCCCCTCATATTGGAGGCGCATCAGCGTCACAGTGGCTCCCGTATCGCCCTCCTGATGCCATTACATGCTTCCCACCGAAGGCGACGAGAGGTAATTACCGGCAGCCTCATGTCTGATCACCCGCGTGTCCGACCGCGTAAACAACGCGCAGAAGCGCACCGGGACGTCCGCGGGAATGCCGATGAGGCGGAACCCGCGCCCGCTACGGCCGAGGCCCTTCCTTCAGAGCAGCACCGCGGCGAAGGGTAAAAAGATAATGAGGTTAAGAGCAGGTGTAAGGTTGCGCTCCGCGTCCACGCTAGCAGCCACGGCGGCGGCCGAAGCGCGTGTTACGCATTTTGAACGCAACGTGCTCTGTTCTGCGGCCCATGTTGCCGTCTGCTTTGGCCCCGTTCCCCTCCGTCCCTACCCTGCTCCGTCCGCGCAGCTGCCGGCTGTTTCTCGGTGTCTCACTTGGCCGACGTGTCTCTGATTCTCTCCTTCCGCCCTCCTTCCGCCCACCTCCCGCGCGCCTTCCCCCCCTCGCCGCTCGCCGGACGAAACGCGGGGCAAGGAGCGAGCCGGCGCGTGTCGGCTTTGGCATCAAACGTGCCAGTGACAGGACATGACAAGCTCTCCCGGCTTTCTTAATTTGCCACCGGCGTCCACCCACCTTTCCTCCAGAGAGCCGGTCTCAAACCCGCCGCTGCCAACTGGTCGGGGGATGACAAGGTAATTAATAGTGTTTCACTACAATGCGGCCGACTCCTTTCCGGTCCGCGCAGACCGGAATAGAGGGAGTTGTCAAACACTAAAAATAGTCTCAGAAAACCAAGACACCCCCCCCCCCCAGACGCTAATTGCGGCATGTAGATGTTGCAGACGCAGAGCAAGGAGCAAGACAAACTCGGATTCAGGTTCTTTCTCAAAGCTGTCGGCTGATTGAGATGCGGCCTAAGATGAGGGGTGGCTGCATTAATCAGCGGGGCAAGCACCCTCAGAAATATTTAGTGTCTTAACGCGAGCAGGCTCGCCGCCATGTTTCATCCACCCCTCCTGATGGAGTGTT
>CM055210.1:1572350-1640576 GCA_029224185.1 Karalla daura | reverse complement strand
GCCCTCGTTTCAGACGATGCAATTAGCCACCGCCGTCATAAGTCAGAGCCCCAATTACTTGCGAGGACGGAGGCGAAAGCGCCAGCCCGAGCCTGTCCTCCGCTCCTCTCGGGGACATAGACCCCCCAGTGTTTCTAACGTCGGGCCGAGGAGTTGCAGAACTGGAGCTGCGACCTGGCAGAACTCAATCTGAGGCCTGAGAGACATGAGCGGAGGACCGACAGAGGCACGCGGGGAGGGAATGGGGGGGAGACAAAGGCAGGCGTTCCCGTTGAGGGGACATCCTTGGGGCCATGTCGAGCCCTCCCGCAATCAGCTCCCGCACTGAGCCGAGGCGGGCGCAGACGCTTCGAGGGGGTCGTCGCGTTTTTCTCTTTCTCCTCTCAAAGAGGAGAAATGCGAGCAAACGCGGGAGCTGCTCGTGGAGGGCCGACACTCTCCACGCCACTCGCGCCCCTCTGTTCGAAAGACAAAAAGAAGGAGATGGAGCGAGTGAGACGAGGGGGCGAGCGAGGCCGCGCTGCCTGCCGTGATGCATGAGTGGCTATTTCTGCTCCCAGGGCCTCCACCTCCCCTGAAGGACGAGGCGGGTGATGTGGAGTGGGCCGGGGGAACGCGGGGAGGGGCTGCCGCAGGACGGAGAGCAGGATCCTCGAGACAGGAGGCCTCGAGCCCTCCACACTCATCCACATCCACTTGTGCGAGCAACAATTTTGGACAGATCCGCGCAGAACGATCCATCATCATGATCCATCATCATGGACACGGACCGGAGACTAAATGAAGATCACAGTGGGCCGTGTATCTCACTGCTCTCACACTTTTAGAGTTTTATTTTCCTCAAACTTTTACGAGGGGGTCGGGTTCCAGGCGGAGGATCGGGGGAAAAAAAAACCTCAAAAGTTCCTTTGTCATTGATTTAGCTGCCAGTGTCCGCGCGGAGTGCACCTGGAGAGTGCAGAGTCAGCAGCGAGGCAGTAAGACGTTAAGGTTCCAGAAGGGCGAGGCCGGCGTCTGAGAGGTAGCTGTCTCAGGGAAAGCGGCCCGCAACGTTTAATTAATCGCAGCCCTTCGAGCGTTCACCGCCGCTTACTTCCTCCGGACTCGACTGAGACAACGGGGACTGGCGTGTCAGCGGCTCGTCACGATCTGCGCGCGCCGACATCTGGGATCTGACAGGTAAGGAAACGCGCAGACGAGTTTTTTGGGTCCTTACTCGGAGCTGTCAGTCTGTAAAGCGGCGTCGGCCTCAGTTTGCGTTCGTTCCGATGATGAGCTTTAGTTTCCCGTGGCAGAAGCCATTACATCCCCGTTGAGACAACTTTCCACGGGAAAGAGCGTGCGATATTTTGAAATGTCTGACAGGTTTATTGTCTGATATGAAATATTAAGTATCAGTAGCAAATTAAGGACCCTCAAACTTATACACAAACATATATATATATATATACATATATATATATGTGAGTGTGTGTGTGTGTATATTTATATATAATATACACACACATATATATATATACATATATATAAATTTGAGGTTCCTCAAGGCATTCATTTGCTATATATAGCAATAAATATATATATATATATATATATATATATATATATACATTTACATTACATACCACCACACATATATATACATGTATTGTATTTGAGGTTCCTCAAGGCATTAATTTGCTATATATAGCAATATATATATATATATATGTGTACTGTATGAGAGAGTTTATATATGTAGATTTATAGATATATAGATATACATAAACCCTCTTCAGCCTCTCAGACCAAGTGTTTGGAGGGGTATGAATGCACAAACACACACACACACACACACACACACACACACACACACACACGCACACACAGGCAGAAAAGCAAACCGCACCCCGCACACTTAATCTGCGACACCTCCAAAGAGAGAACACTTAAACAATAAAACAGTGATTACTCGGCGCTAATTCAATAAGACCCGGCTAATCATTCGTCCCCAATCTATTGCGCTGCGCGCGTTGTGAGGCTGAAGGATAAGTGTGTGCGCGTGTGTGCGCGCGTGCCTGCGAAAGGCAGCCCGCGCCACCAAGGACGACCGCTTTAGTGATTTCGCAGCGGGGCCCGGGCCCATCTGGCACGTCGCCGCGCCGCCGACAGCAACGGGACGACCCGAGACGGCGTCTCGCCTCCCATTTAACGCGCCGACGGGCGCGCAAGTCTCCCGCCCCGGGGAAACCGCCGCGGTCCTTGCGAGCGGAGGAGGGGGAGAGGAGGGCCCTTGGGAGGGAAATGAAAGACCGTCGCGGGGCGGGGGACGGCGCATTTGCCGTCCCACTAACGCGACGCTACGTGCGCGTCTCCGTCCCCCCCCCACCCTCCCCCCCCCCCCCCCCCTCCGGCAGCCTAATGACCATTTGTACCTGTGATGGCGTCACTCAGGAGGGACTAATAACCCGCTCGATGTTGCTGGTGAGTGCGGGCCGGCGCGGGCCAGCTGCGTGAGATCAATGCGGGCCGAGCGCTGGGGACTGGCGCACGCGGAGACCGGAGTGCTGTCAATGGCACACAGTGGGTGGAGTTTTCGGAGTTTGTTCCCCTCCTCGCAAGTGTTTATTGGAGCTTGTAAGTGCTCAAAGTGCTCAAAGACTTCTTTTTCTAGGAAGAGATGCTCAGGGGCACAGGGGGAGGATACCTTCCTCCGATGTGCCCTCAGTATGGAAAGTACCTGCCGCATTGCTCGGCTGCACGAGCACAAAGCAAGATGCCGTATGAAGAAGTGTCTCACCTACAGTATGTAGCACCAGCAAGTACTTATGGAACCTTTATCGGCATTTAGGTTTCATCCCATGAGTTTGCTGGCTTCAGTGTCAGTCGGCAGAATCAGCCAACTGAACTCCCGCTCTGGTTTCTCTCTTGTTGAATGTGGCGAAACTTGGTCAGGACTCTCAGAACGCTCAGAACCCTCAGAACTCAAAACAGAACACGTTCCACAGGAGGCCTAAAATGAATGAATCTAACAGATCTAATTCTGGAATCATGAGGGCCCATGCAGTTATTAAGCCGTGTTGAGAACGAGTGGGTACGCTTCAGTGTGTGTGTGTGTGTGTTGTTTCAGAGGAAGAAAACCTGAGCGTACTGCGTAGTGGGTGGGTGAAGTGATACAGTCTGACTTTGAGTGTGTGTGTGTGTGCGCATGTTGTTCCAACAACACAGCCTCCCGGAGCCTGAAGGTCCCGCAGTAGCAAAAGGCGTCCTCCCATGTTTATAATACAAAGAGGCGCACTCGATGCCTAATATCAAGTTTAATGGTGGATCCCAGCAGCTGCAGCATCCGCTCTCCAGCCCTCCCCCGCTCTTTGGCCGTGCTGCCACCTATGCACCATTGCCCATGTTGCTCCGGTGCAACCGCCGATCAGACTTTAGAGAACGATCCAACAGAACGTCTCTCTCCATGGGGAACTCCGCCTTCTCCTCTGATCTCCGGATACTGCAATCGTGAAAGGCCCATTTCAACATACAATCTTCACCCCCATTAACTCCTCCATCTCCGACGCTGTTCTCCACTGATTTATCTGCGTCTGTGATCTGCTCGGCCTCTTCCTCGAGCAATCGATCTCAGTGCATCAGCACAGTGGCAAACGCGCGCCTCCGTCTGGAGAGCGGGCTCGAGGCTCCAGCCTCGCAACCCCGTGTCAATAATTCCAAAGCCGTAAGATTATGCTTGGCCGGGCAGATGAAACCAACATGGAATCCCCAACGGACGTTGAACCCAGAACCAACCTGCCACGGTGCGTGCATTGGCTGAGGCTTTATTCGCCACCTAAGGGTGAAAACCAATGGAGTCCAGAAGCAAAAGTGGCTCCGTAGGTCCGAAGCAAGGGGGGAAGAAAAGGGGCGGCGGTAAATAATTTACGAGGCGGCCCGGGAGTCGAGTCCGTGGCAGGAGTTGAAGGGAGGAACTCTGGGCGAGAACTCTTGTTGCGTTTTGGCTGAATAATTGATGACCCCAATCATTGGCCGACACCGTTCCGGGTCAGGCCCGAGAGAGAAAAAAAAGAACGATACGGGTAAATAAAAGAGGGTGGGCCATGAAAGGAATGGGGATGAGGAGAGGAAGAGAGGGGGGTGAGATACAGTGGAGCGAAGGGTCAAAGAGGGGGGTGGGGGGGGGGGGGTGAGCCCTGCTCATCCGTGTGGTTATTTGGGTCTTCAGACTGTATTTCATATGCCGCCGGAGAGCTCCCACCAACAGTGTTCCATCGTGCTTTCACAGTTCTACCCCCATTTGCAATCAATTTCCCCTTTATATACTGAACATTTCCTGGTTTATAGGAGCTGTGAAGGGCTAAGTATGGCCGAAGGGGAAGAGCCCCTTCTCTTCCGCGCTCCCTGGTACCCGATCAAAAGCCCCCCAGGTCCAAAGCACTTATGCCTCTCATTCGTTGCCAAGGTTTTTCTCTTATGAATATGTGTTCAGTTCCAGTTAATATTGTAGTCCATGCCTGTTCCTACCTGCAGGAAAAATACACACACCACATTCATCGGGAACATGCTGTGTCTTTTTCTCTCAAACCCACACCTGTGTAGCATTGTATGTATTTGATGTTAAGCTCCGCTTTACAACTCGACTGCTTCCTGGTACCCGAAAGCATCAACTGCGTCCTCAATATACTTCCTTCCACTTCTAGAGTGTTCGCCGGCTGCCTATCGATCGCTTGCTGCTATTCTCATCTGCCCCTCGATGGTCCCAGCCTTCGATCACACCAGACCTGACCTGGCCTGATCGGCATCACTGGCAGGTTCGAGACACGCAAGCGGATACTGGCTGCAGGGGCAAAACGGACGGGAAAGAGCTCTGAGAGCATTAAAAACACCAGAAATCAAAAAGTAAACTAAAACAAAGAGAAGTTAGGCCGGAATTCAGAGAACCTGACCCACCCACCCCCATGTAAATGTACATTCACACTCAAATAGACATTGCCACACGTACTCTATGCCTACAAACGCACACAGACCCACACACACGTACACAGGTGCTGCAACCTAAGGGCGAGGAAGAGGCCACCTTCAACAGTAGTGACATAGGACAGAACCTGTGATTTGGCCAGCTGCCGAGGTTGAACCGAGTCGTGTTTGGCAACAACGGGCCGGTCTACTCGGAGAGTCAAAGGACCCCAAAAGCGTCCAACCACGCGCCCGATCCTCCGATTCGTACAACTGATACCGTATGAGACACCAGAGGTAGCGGGAGGCGCGCCCCGCACCGCGAAGTGTCCAACGCCCGACGCGATGGGCCTGACCGCCCCCCTCACGGCGCGTCCGCAATGACAGTGTACACAAAAGGTTTACGTGGCCAATTACCTCCACTGACAGGCAATTTCACCCAGCGCTGGCAGCTATTAACGAGCCGTCGCCGTGGAGGAGGAGGAGAGGAGGAGGAGGAGGAGGGAGGGAGGGAGGGAGAGGGAGGGAGCGCGGCGACCCCCCCCCCCCCAGCAACGCTCAATTATGGAGCCATAATCCGGGAGCCGGGCCACCCCGAGCGACTCCTAATTGGTGGTCCTCTCTATGTATGAGGTCGGCTCATGAGACGGAGGGAAGACTGGGAAATCAAGGCCCCTCCCGCGAGCCTGTCGCTCAAACGGAATTGCTTAAGTTGCGACGCGCCCCCCGCCTCCCCAGCTGCGCGCCCCCCCCGCCCCCCCGTCCCCGCTCATCTTCAACGGCCGGCGTGCTTATTGGGGCGGCACGAGGGCGAGCGGATCCCACGTTTTATCACGCGCTGGAATTGTAAACCAAAACAAAAAAAAGGGAGAGACGCCTGCCCCTGCCAGGGCTTGTGGACGGTCTCTGCCAATATTGGATTTTCAGGAAAATCTTTTTTTTTTTCTCGTCTCGAGTGGGTGCAATATCCTTTACATACCGGAGAGAGATGCACTTTAACTGCCCTTGCAGCCAGTGCTTGAAACACAGAGATGCTGGCGTGGGGACACTGTATAGAAACCGTGATAGGCATCTTGAATCTTGACTCGTATTGCAGATCCAATTACTGATGCCAGGCGCGAGGCCTGTATTGTGCTCTCATACCACGCGTTGGGAGGGACCACAGGAAGCAGCGCGTTTAGACTTTTAGGCCGGCTGGCTGAGTAACAACTACAACTGCGCGTCATAGGAAATCCGGGAGGATGCGTTTCTTCGGGAGCGGGTTTTCCGATTGTCCCAACGTCAGCCTTCAGGTTGCACAGCCTACACCTCGCTGTATGTCAGACACGATCTCCCCGAGCTCACGATCGCACGCACGCGAGTGACAACATCGGAACGGCGGCGAAGGCGGCCACTCCAGCCGCTTGAGCGACGGTTTGGCCCCGCGTCACGTGTACGGAACGAAGGAACGCAGACCGCCGGACGGCGGTCAGGCGGAGACGGATTCCGGGGGGAATCTCTCAGGGCGGGAGGAGCTGGGAGAAATCTCTGCAAAGCGTGCGCGGAGAGACTGACAGACTATCAACACTGTAATCCACCGGTGGGTGTGGGTCGCTTTAATACACCTTCCCGCCCAGCTAATGGATGCCATCTGACAAGCAAAGCGCCGCTGATTCCGAGGGACGGGAGGGAGGAAGGGGGGGGGGGGGCAGACAAAACGTTGGCTTCAATCAAACGTGAATGGCGGCCGTCGGTCTAACCCCGACAGCTCATCGACAATGACTTAGACAAACGGAGGCCGGCTGTCTCACGGCCGGCCTGGGAGGACACGGATCCGTTTGCTGCTGCGGGTTTGTTTTGTTCGTTCTGTCGACTGCGGGATGCGGTTTTGATTCGAAAAGCAAACCCGATGATGTCAAGAGGGAGCACCAGCGAGGCACATCCGAACGCTGTTCGGGTGCGTTTGCCTCGCGCAGCTCCCCGTCCTCCCAGCCCGCCCGGTCCCCCGTGCCACCGGCGAACATGGACTAAATTATCGCGCCATTATTAATTCAACGGAGGGAGATTCTATTAGTCCGCATGCGGTGGGGGGGGGGGAACAGCTTGTTTATCAAACGCCACGCTGAGCTTCAATTAGTCGAAATAGCCCAGCCTACAAGAGACATACACCGCATTAAGCCGCAGGGGCGAGTCCTCCCCGTTTTCTTAAACGTGACGGATCCGGGTGAAGCCTGCGAGCATTACAAAGGCCGGTGAACGGGGCTCATTTTCCGAGAGGGCGGGGGGGGGGGGATTAAGCTGATTAATACAGCGGGGAAGGAGAGCGTGGCACCTTTCTGTCACAGGGATCTTTTCGCCATCAAACTGAGAGGGAGAGGGAGAGCAAAGCGGGCCCCCCGTGCAGGAAATGTCAGAGGATACAAAGGCTAATTGGTAGCAGCGCGGCGCGCGCTTGCTCGGCGCTCAGCGCTGGTAATTGCGGGGAGGATTTGGAGCGCCAGCGGCCTCGAGGAATCTGACAGATGAGCATCGGGTGCGAATCCCCCAACATGCCTTGCGCGGGCACCCCGGCGAGGGGTGAGATGGTGACGACGAGGCGTCGAACAGCCCGGTCCTACATGTGCAGCGATAGGCGGTCTTCAACCCCCCGTCTGTGCTGGCTGTCAGTCAATCACATCCGTGACCTATTTTTGTGTTTTCACAGTCTTTCACAGTCACGCGCCGAGACACGTTGAAATCCTTTAAGTTGAGCGCCATGGCTGTCACTATAGACCAAAAAACTCACGCGAACCCAGAGAACGACTGAAGTCGGAGAACGCGCAGTATGCGGGCACGACGAGGGGCGGAGCCAGTGCGACCTTTCCATCCCTAAAGCCGTCCCCCCCAAAGCGACAGCGCCCCGGAGACGACACGGACTGGACGGCGGCAGAAATGGACATGTTACCGGTTCGGGGAGAATCGAGGGCGAGCGGAGGCCTCGGGACGGAGGAATTATGGAAAGGCCGGAGGGCCAAACACAACCAGACTCCGGCATCAGTCGTGACAAATTGAGTCCATCTCACTTTTGCGTGAGTGCGCGTGTGGGTCCCCCCCTAAAAGCAGTGACTGACGAATCCGAAGCGACAGCATTCCTTGTAGAGTCCGTGTGTGTGTGTGTGTGTGTGTGTGTGTGTGTGTGTATGGGAGGGGGGGGGGGGCAGTAAAGCTGCCGCACGGCGCGCATGTGATGATATTGCGTGCATAAACTCGCGGAGACGTTTCTGTTGTTATCCCTCGGACGAGAAAGAAGGAGGCCTCACCGAGGGATGGATTCACGGGGCTTTGAGAGCCGTCAGATGAGGATGGAAAAAAAAGGGGTGGGGGGTGGGGGGGGTGGGGTGTCGTCGTCGCTCCCTCTCTCTCACCGCAGGTGTCTATCACATTCCCAGAAAGATGCGAGATCCAACAGTGACATTCTTTTCTGATTTTTAGTCTGAAGTCTGAGGCGTGGATGGTCTGTGTCAGGGGGCGGGGACAATAAGACGGCAGACAGATAAAGGAAGTGAGGGGGGGTGGGGGGGGGGGGAAGGGGGGTGTGAAGTCAGGTGGAAAGAGAGCGCTAACCGCTGGCAGGGGGCCGTGCCAAGCCTTGGCCTAGTACCACCAGTGCATGGATTTATGGGCTGATTTACCTCGCTACTCTCCGCTGCATAGGCATTAAGTTTGGCTCCCACTCCTGCCCTCCACATCCACTTTCCTCCATCTGCTCCCCGGCGATAAATCCGCGCCGCCGCCGCGCGCTGTCTGTCTGTCACCCGTCCCTCTTTTTTCTCTCTCTTTTTTTCACCCCCTCTGCGGCGCAACACCGTCCCCCCCCTCTTTCTCAAGTTCCCCCGCGGCCTGTTTTGGACCAGGCGACGGTTCTCAGGGGCTCCGGACGTCCTCGTCATTGGACTCTGTATTAGGTCACAGACCTCAGTCCAGCCCTCCCACGAACACCTGCTTAGGGTAGAGCAGCCTTCAGGGTGCACTGGTTTATAATCAGTGGAGCCTGGGATCGATACTGAATTACAAGATACCATCGATCCCAAACACAGCTCTTGGATCTATTTCCATACGAAAGCATCGACCCCTTAAGTAGACCTGGGTATATGCATTCCTAATTGACGCAATTCTTCGGACTTTTCCGACCATATTGTGCGGCATCGTACGAGAAAGGAAGTCCGCAGCAGCACGTGCGCATCAATGCAGTGTGGAACCCGGAAAAATGGCTTTTCCAGCAGCTCCTCGGACCATCTGGTGAAGGCCAACCCGCCGCCCACTCGGCCCCGTACCCCCCCTCGTTGCCCTTCAGGTCCCCGCGGGGGACAGCCATCGCGGCGGCGATGCCCCCTCGACGCCTTTTTATCGGAATGGAAACGTACGAGCCGCTGATTACAGAGGCCGTTGGAAAGGGAGGAAAGGGGGGGGGGGGGGGGGGGAAATCAATTCTCATTTGGACGGGAAACATTGGTCTCGGCGCGGCGAGCGGGCCCGTGGAGATTTGACAGCAAAGTTTAACGTGAAAGGGTGAGAGTGTGAACGAGGGGGGGGGGCTGAATAAAACAGAGAGAGAGAGAGAAAGGACTAGGAAGTTTGCAAAGCTGCATTTGTATGGTGGGTGTCTGCGATGTGGGGAGGG
Organism: Karalla daura; assembly: GCA_029224185.1. NCBI lineage: Eukaryota > Metazoa > Chordata > Actinopteri > Chaetodontiformes > Leiognathidae > Karalla > Karalla daura. The sequence goes on along the minus strand of CM055210.1, from coordinate 1,630,999 downwards.
GGAAGGGAGCGCAAATCCCCTTCTCCTCTTATTGATCGCACGGGGACCATGAGGGGCCTGAGGACCCCCGGGCGAGGCTGCAGTCCGGAGGAGACACTCGGACCACGGGGAGTCCGGGGGGAGCATATTAGGAGCGGATTCATGTTCCATAAACGCTGGGCGCGCTGACATTTCACGTGACGTCGCGACTTTACGGGAGAGGCGGCAGCAAATAGCCGGTCCCACGGCGCGGACCGACGGCAGGGGCCGCGAGCCGCTATTCTGAGCTGTGATCCTTTCCTTCAAACAGACAGAAATCAGACTCCACACTTCTCATTCCGTCGGCGGCCCTCTCTCGTCTCCCGGCCCATCCTAATCTCCATCAGATCCAAGACTTGCCCGAGGACGGCCTCGAAATCCCCGATGCCCCTCTGCTACACAACGGTGTCCAAATGAGAAAATTAGCCCTGAAAGAAATCTCTCCTCCCGGCCTCGCAATCGTTAAGTAATTGGTATTGATCGGCCCGCCCTATCAGCCCCCTGCAGATGTATTATGGCCAATTTGTGCAAAGCAGAGGCCGCCACTTGAAGCGGGGCATTACGGCTAGCAAAGAGGGGCCCCGGCTATCTTCGCAGGGGCACTGGAGAGGGCCCGCCCAGCCTTCTAATAGACGCGCGCCGTCTCTCGACAGCAGGGGCCGGCCCCGTTTTCATCCCGGGTTTCTGAAGCCACGGAGGCAGCGACGGGGAGGGGGGGGGGGGGGGGGGGGGGGAATAAAAAGCAGAGGACAACAAAAGAAAGAGTCGAAAAAGGAATGGACAGCGACGTCGGGCGGCAAACACGGCGAGGAGAAACGTTTTGAATCTCTTCTCTCTCCCCCTTCGCTTTTTCCCCTCAATTTATCCCGCTGATAGCTGCAGCACGGAGGAGAGAGAGAGAGAGAGAAAACACATTTGACAGCAGAGTTCTGCTGAACTGAGGTGAACCTGTAGCCGCCCATCGCCTGCTGTGCACTCGGGGGGTACACGTTCGAAATAGGACCCGACGAGGACACAAACACGCACACACACAAGCACATGCAAGTACACGTGTCCCTGCCTATCGGAGGCGTGTTTTCCTGAACTACGTCCGACACCAGTGCTGCTAATGTGCTCTACAATGAATTATGACAAAGGATGCGGAGGAAATGCGTTCAAGTCCGAATGTCCCCGGCCCTCCCCTATCCATGCAACGCTCGGGACGGCACATCCGTCTCACGCCCCGTCCTCGGTTCACCACAGCGACAGCCGTCACGGCCTGGACCGCTCTCGGCCGAGGAAACGAGGGCACCTAGAGCCCAGGGCCGGCGTGCGCGGAGTCTGCGACTGCCTCCGAGGCGGTTGGGTTCGGCCCCGTTGTTGGCTCTGTGGGGTTTGCTAAGCGCATATATTGCTTTCCGGGACCACCGACACACATGTGATACAGTGCAAATAAGATCACCGCAGAACGAGGGAGTTCTTCTCCCTCAGTTATTACTGGGGCGGGGGCATGAGAAGTGGTGAGTACATACCAGAGACTAAATTGGCTGCATCAGCTTAGAGTAATAACTCCTGTGTGTGTGTGTGTGTGTGTGTGTGTGTGTGTGCGCGTGGGGGAGGTGGGGCTCCGGCTCGACTCACGACAGAACGAGCTGCAATATCACGGGTACGCTCGATTGTGATGTCCGGTTATTAGTCTGCCGCGCATTCGGGCAAATCCAATATCTGAGCAGCACGGCCCGGGACGCCAGCCTGGCGGCGGAAACGAGCGAGTCGAGCGCCGTCTGCGAGCGCCGCTCCTCCCACGTCACAAGGACTTTGCATTCCCGGGGACACGCGCTTTTTTCCCGTCGACTGACCGTGGGAGTGGGCGCCCGAGCATCGTTGTAGTGCGCGAGTGTATGTGCGCACGGGTGTCTTCTGGAATGCGGTGCACAACATGCGAGCGGAGCGAGGATCCCCGTCCTGGGAAGTGAACGCAGGCGGCTCGCTTCCGAGGGGCCAACCCGTGCCACTCAAAAGAGACTAAGCATCCTCCTTTACGCGATTTATCGGAATGCACCGGGGAGGCGGTGGGGCGAGGAGGCGACTGGACTGGCTGCCTGCTGGCTGCGCCCTCCCTCACACCCGCTCCTCCGCTCGGAGTTCAAGCCTCATCGTGTTTTTCGGCTGTCTCGCTCCGGGAGGATGCAGCGGGCTACTCGTGACTCGCGTGTGTGGTTACACCCAAAGACGCCCCCCCCCCACCCTCCACCCCCCTCAGCGCTTTGCTTTGCTGTGCTGGTAGGCAGGCAGCGACAGCCACCTGCCAGATGGTTAAAAAGAAAAACACGAGGCAAAGAGACTTAGCACACAGTGCAAGAAGATAAGGGTCTTAAAATTCCTCCAAAAGTCTAACACTAACCGAAATATGGACTACAATGCATAGTCTCTGATGGAGAAAGAAGCAGGTATGAACATTAGCTGTATGTCAATTCCATTTCCCCGCATTTGCATATACTCCTACACTGCTGTCGACAAGGAGCATGGGTCCCCCCCTGCTGCTCCTTATGAAGACGGGGCCGCGTCTTGGAGAGATAATATCGCAAACAAGAGGCACGACTTATCCACTCATCGGTCCTCAAACCGCCCTCCGGCTATAACGGGCGGGCTTCTGTGGAGGGAGACGCCCGGGCGCCGGGCCCTAATTGGACACACAAAAGGCCATCATGACTCGGCGAGGGCGCCTGCCGCGGGTCTGCGGGATTGATCCGCGTGCCGGCGCGGCACGCGCGTGGATGAGCTACAGGTCAGGGCGGACGGGGGTGACGAGCGCGAGCAGAACAGAAGGAGGAGGAGATGGTGGGATTGAAGAGGGACTGCGTGTGATTTGGGGAGCTGCAGAGAGACCGGGGGTGCCTCTCCTTTCCTCTCTCCGAGCCGGCGAGCCAGCTTCGCTGCACACCGAGCGGATGGGGACGGGATGCGGAGCCGCGCACCCACACAGGGGGCGAGCTCCGGAGACGCTAATGGGAAGCGAAGATGTTTATCTATTCATGTGTTTGCGCGTTTATTTATTAATCTGTTTTCCCCGCTCGTGTTTGTTTGTGTCATTTGGAGGGGATTAAAAAAAAAAAAACGGGAGGCTCGCACGGAGATTAGCCTCCGCGAGGTGCGATTGATAATTTAAATGTCCCCCCCCCACCCCCCCGAAAAAAAAAAAGGCAAAAATCAGAGGTTGATGTTTTTCCTTTCCACACAAGGGAGAAAGATGATTACCTTAAGCTGCTGTAGCTGCAATTACGCCCCGGAGGAAAATCTGGTAATGTCACAGCATCTTTGGGCTTCTTATTAAACAGGAATCAAAGGGAAGTTTGGGGGGAAATTTCCTGAAGAGAGTGAATGCAGACATAACAGCACTTGGCCCGAGCACGCACACACACACACACACATGCGCGTGTGCGCTCAAAAGCCTGATTATATTTCGTGCGGCAGAAACTTTGCAGAAGTTGGACGGAAAAAGTCCAAGTGGAGTGGATTTGGCAAAAAAAAAAACAAAAAAAAAAAACCTCCACAAAGCCGATGAAACAACAGAGAGGAGGCGTGTGAAGGGCACGCCGACCAAGCCAACACCTCTGAGCACGTGTGAATGCATCCATGCGTACACGTGCTGCTACCACACACACACACACGTGCACGCACACACCTGGGCTGATAGCGTACACGGGCCCCAGCTGGGTTTCTGGAAATCTGGCCACCAAACGCGACCCGAATCGGTAACAGGATCTGTCAGGGCGCTCCCGGCCGCCGTCCACGCCAGACCCGCCCCTGACCCGCAGCCAAAGCCGTGTCGCTGCTCGGACCATTACTTTTCCCTGTTTCCTCCTCCCCCCCCACCCCCGCCTCCTCATTCCCGGCCTCAGCAGGCGCCCTCAGGCACGGGTGAGCGGGCAGGACGCGCAGCCTGGGAACGTACAGCCATTCGGAAAGGAGGCCGGAGCGTGCAGAGCTCAGCAAGCGGGTGGAATGCAGGTGGGAAGACGCTCCGCACACACCCTCCCGACCCCGGGTGCTCCTCGGGGCTCGCTCGTCCTTTGTTATTTTCCGCTCGTGTCGGTCGCGCTCACCAAATAAACATCCGTTCATTCCCCGTTCATTCTTTCCCCGCCGCCAGAGCCGAAAACAAACAGGTAGACGCCATGGAAATGCCGGCAGCTGACAGACAGGCAGGCAGAGGAGGAAAATAGATCGGAGTTCTGAGAATGAGACAAAACCCTGCAGGCCACCCATCCCCCCCAAAAAAATAACAAACAAATCAAAAACAAACAAAAAAAACCCAAATATTTCCGCATTCACGCCTTGTGGCAACTACGAGAAAACAGCGGCGTTTTGCGCGCCGCGAATCCGCCCTTCGCAGCATCGCCCTCGGTTGCGCTGCGGAGGTAGAAAACAAGGGGGCAGTGGAAGCGCGGCTGAGCCACTGGCTTCGACGGGGGCCGCCACGGGCAAAAAGAGAAAATCGGCCCTTGAAACGAGTTCGGATGGGGCGTTCAACGCGTAAACACTTCATGATCGTGATGGATGCGCATAAGAGCACGGAATCGATGTCTTTAACATTCCGCAGGGTAAACAACTGAAAGAAGAGGGGGGGGGGGGGATCCATGTGAAACCGAGCACATAGGCGAGGCGAGGATGAGTAAAGCGCAGAGTGACGGAGCGACCCCACACAAACAAAGAGGAGCTTCTCGGCGGCGGCGCATTAGATCCTTGTCACACTCGGTTTGGATCACGGCCGGGGAGCCTCGCCGCTGCGGAGCCTGTGCTCACTGGGCAAGAAATCCAGCGCCAGAGGGGGGGGGGGGGGGGGGGGAAGAAGGGGGCCGGGGCGAGGGGCAGCCTGTGAGCCGGAGCGAGGAGAGGCTGGAATCGCCTCTGTATGATGCTGCCCCACCAGGCTGACACCCCCCCCAACCCTCCACAGCCTGGGTCTGGGTTGACGAGAGGCCCCGACCACAGCCACCACGGGCTGGAGAGACGAGAGGCAAAGAGGGACGGAGAGACGGGACGGACAGCAGACAGCAGCGGGGAAAACGCGTCGTTCCTGGAGCGTCACGCGGTCTCCGCAGCCGTGTCCGTGAGTCAGCCGGCCTGCTGTCGAAAGACTGATGTCACAGAGGGAGAGGACGAGCGCAGATGGGGGGGCGGCGCGCGTGGCTTCCAAATGGAGTTGTGCTCGCTTTTAGCACCCGAGCGTACGTAGGTGAGCCCGTTCGTGGAGATGAGCGTCCCGTCCATTAGCGTCACTCACTCTCCCCGCTCGTACTGTAGCGGGCAACTGGACTAGACGGAGGGAGGCGCAGCACAGGAGACACAGGAGGCAGGCCGGGCCGCGGAGAGACCAGAGTCCCACGTATTTATTTATGTCACTGGCCCCCGTGGCCTGAATTCTGAGAGCCGAGAGCCTGCCCTGACAGCGGACCTCAAAAGCAAGGGCACGGCACCTGCAGCCCGCACTCACACTATCAGAGGACGATAGAGAGGGAAGGGAAAGCTGGTCGAGGAAAGTGTTTCACGTTCACGTTCGTGAATCTTCACTCTTTTATAGTCCTCCATTCTGTAACCGTTTCACATGTGTGTGAGGAGGACGCTGTCTGGAAGCCCGGCCTGCTGAGTGGTGCCCTTTGCTACCACATCTCGGGTCTCGAGATGGAGAGCGACGTACGATTGAAAAATATCAAAATCGAAATGTTCACGTGATGTAATAATCCGTGTCCAGGCAGGCATCTGGCTACTTCGCAAAACATTTGAATGCTGTTCTCTTGTCTGCCTCACTCCGTCTAATTTGCCGGGTGTTTGTTTTTTTTTCAGTCCACGTTTAATTTATTTCGTTCAGACCGTGGGACTCGCACTTTGTTGCTTCGAAGGAAGTTTAAACCCAGGAAAGAAAAGAAAAACAAACACACACACACGCACACACGCACACGCGCAAACAACGGGCGATTGTGATTGGGAATGTAACGTGAATTAGGTGTTAATACATCACCTGTGACCTTTTTCCGCGGCTACGGTGGATTTCCATTGGCCACACTGGTTTGATTTATGACGGCGGTGACTCCCACAGACCCACAGCCCCTCACGAGGACGTCAAGCTAGTTGGTTTTTTTTGCGCTTTTCTTCTCGTTACTGCACCTAGCGACCGAAGAGACACGCTGACACCTCACCAGCAGCGGCTAGCTGCAGGCAAGCTAGCAAACTCCATCTCTGGCGAAAAGACAGTGAAGTTTCCACCTCGATGCGTCTTCCCGCCTGCCGGCGTGGGAAGCCGCTAGCAAATGTTCGTTGCTGCGCACTAGCGGCTAACGCAAACCCCTGCCACACTCTCAATCACCTCCTCGTTTACCAGCTCTGCAGCCCCCCCGGGCGCCGGAAAGTCTCTGCGTATCGTGGGGGGGGGGGGGAAAGCTACGAACACGCCGGAACGCACTGGAAAATGGCGGTAAGCGAAGGCGACCCTGGGATCGCAGCGTTGCTCCTCCCCCGCCTCTCCCCTCGTGCCCGGAACGATAGCATATGCCCGCTCTGATTTTACCTGTTCTGCCTCCCCCCCCCCCCCCCCCCCCCCCCCCCCCGTGGACCCGCCCCACGCCTCCGCTCCCTTCTTTCACTCCGCAATCACCTCCTCCCTCCTCCCGTCACCTCTCGTCTCATCCGCCTCCCTCCCTCGCCTGTTTGCTCCTTCTTCTTCCCGTGTCCCCCCTGCGAAACTCACACATATACATGCCCCCCCCCCCGCCCCTCCCGGAACACCGCGTGCTCGGAAATGAATGGGCCCGGAGCGGCGTCGTGCGTTACGGGGCCGTGAATGGGAGACGGTTAGCCACGCAGAGATTAAAGCGAGTTCAGAAATGAGACCGTTTGAGGGGGGGAAGAAAAACAAACAAAGGGAAGAAGGGGAGCCGCGTTTCGCATTTACATACGCGCTGAATAGATAAAAGCAGAGCCGTGCTAATTACGAGATTCTGGGCCTGCGCGGGGATCTCTAAACGCATGTAAGAACACGAATCCTTTAGACTCAGCTTTCCTTCGTGGCCACGGAACGGGTCCACGCGTCTCGCGATAGATGCGTTCCCCTCCATCTGTCTCCTCACGGACACGTCAGGAAACACCGGTGAGCACGAGCGCGCCATCCTTTGAGGGGATCACACGTCAGCCTCTCGCGCTGCTTACACCAGGTCTAGCAAAAGCTGAATTCTCAACCCAGTAGTATGAAAAAGCTCAGACATACGCAAACAGAACGATACGAACGTCTGAAACATCTGAAGTCTCCGTTTTGCAAAACAAGCTCCTCTCTTCAAAAGAGAAATCACTGCAGCAAGAGCGAGGACCTTTTGGGGGACGGAGGCGAACGAGGCCACGAACTCCACGTTGATGGAGAAGAAGAAGAAGAAGAAGAAGAGAACGCACGGAGGAGCAGAGGCGGCCGAGCGGCGGAAAAAGGGGGGCCGGGCCGCGTCAATGCGGAGGGAGACGCCATGAAAAAAACATGGCGCTTATGAAAAATTCAGATCTGATGCGGGCGGCGGGGACTTGTGAAACACAGCTGCCGGACCCGGCAGCATTATGTGTGGCGCATTAGGCTAAAGTGCTCCTTTCTTCCGCACGCAGCACCACCTTTATCCGCGGACTTCAAACGCACACACGCACACACACGCACTTTCAGACACACACACACACACACACACACAGAGGAGCCCCGCATTTGATTCGCTCGGCTGTTTCTGAACGCCTGATGAAAAGATGGATCGGCGTTTGAAGGGAAAGCCTTTCCTGAGTGATGTCGTAGATGGGCGAACCCCCCCCCCCCCCCCCTTTCCCCGGCTCACCCACAGTCTCCATGCAGGTCCATCCACCCAGACCCACGCTTCTTTCCCCCTTCAACATTCTACGGGACTATATTACGGCAAACGACTCAATCTTACCACCCTCCCCTTTGTCTCTCTCTGTCTTTCTTTGAGCACCTACGCTTTCTTTTCCCTCTACCCGCTTTTGGATCCTTAAAGGCCATTCATGGAGAGAATTAAGGAACGGGGACAGGCAGCGAAGCGTCTTCCCATTCAACACACACGCACGCACACACACACACACGCCGCTACCCAAATATGTCTGTGTGCGGCGCAGAGATAGCGGCAACGCAAGCTCTGCTCGAGCCATCCCGAGGCCGATAAACAGCCCGCCCCCCTCCTCCCAAAAGCGATAATTGGTGTTATTAAATCATAAAAACGGGCACTTTAAACCATCGTATGCACTCAGACAAAGCGAGCAGATCCTCGTACCCGCGCACGACCTGCACTTTATGAGGGGGGGGTGTGAGGGAATAACAGGTTGGCAGTCGAAAGTCAAAAAGGACGGTTGTGGAGTGTTGACCATCGGGGGGAGGGCTGTAAACAATAAGCCCGCCGAGACGTCGTCATTATCTGGAGCTGACAGCGTCGCTGAAACGCTGGCCACCCCCCCAAAAAAAGAAGTGCAGATGAGATGAAGCGGGGGGGGGGGGGCCGCTCTGGCCGTCCGTCCAAGTGCGCGGCCAGAATCGGCGGGCGCCATACGGCTGTTTGTATAGATAAGCAGGGCTCAAACGAGCTGTGCCATGTGTGCCGCAGCTTTAAATCTCGCTCGCACGCACACGCACACGCGCCTCGCCCGTTCCCAACGCATATCATGACGTGGAGTAAGGGGCTCAGCCGGGGCAACCTCCGTCTTTGAAAGCCTCGTGGTTTCGGGTCGAAAAAGGATCCCGGCGTCTCACTCCCACCTCGCTCTCACCGCACACTTCAGACGGGTCTCACGGTGCCCGTGTCGGAGGGATGTGGAGGACGGAATGAGAAAGGAAGAGGGACCCGGGGCGGCTGGACAGCCTGAGAACCCCGAGGCTGGGTTTCACAGTCATCGTCCCCGCAGCCTGCAGGGATGTGGAGTCAGCCGGCGGGCCTGCTGAGCTGCACTCTGTCCTTCGCCTGGATCCGGTCTCAGCAGCCCTCCTTTGGTGTGCGGCCGAGTCGCCCCCCCCCTGCCGCGTTCTCATCCGGTGCGAGTTCGATATGGCCTTTGTCTGTTAGACAATGTCAGGGTAATCGACGGGGGGGGGTTCACCTTTGGTTCTGACAGCATTTCCCCCAGGTACTGTCATTTTCTACCGAATACGACCGTAACTGCAGGGATGAGACTACGTTCGAAGGAAATTGAGATATTGTCCTTCAAAATAACATCCGGAGGCAGAAGCGGGGCCCTAAGCAAAGGAGACGAGCGCGCCGTGCCCACTTGCACACCCTTTGTGCAAAACAGGCGTTCAACACACCCCGAGACAAAGGGCCCAGTGTACAAGCACGCACACATCCCCGAGAAGAGAGGCATTTGCACTGTGCAGAGACTTCTCGTCATCCACACTCGTAATCCGCACTGGTTCGGTAATCTACCCCCAGAACCCACTCCGAGGCTGTTGCAGCGATATTGCTCAGACCGGTGGTGGTTGACTGTTAAGCAGATTAAAGCTGTGCCACCTTCACCCACGCCGCGAATTCTCACAGATGCTCGCAGCGGGAAAAAGACTGAAGAGAATGTTGCTTAAAAAAAGCAAAGCGATCAGGCAGCGGAGCAGGACGATTTCACCTAATTGGAATTTTTAATCGGGTCAAATACATCCAGCTGTAGGAGAAGCCGAAGCCCGTCCTGAAAGCAGAGCATCTAAACCAGCACAGTGGTGAGGACGGAAGGAAATTCAGATTTTGACGTGTCAGTTTTGGATCAACCGGTTTGGGAATCTGTCTTCTGAAGATGATTCGAGATCAAATGCTTGAGGACCGACCGATGAGAAGACAGAGCTCACTCTGTGTTCCAGTGTTTCTCAGTCTCCAGCTCCGGGGGGGGGCGGTCCACACGCCGAGCACTTCCACTCCACGTCATGCCGTGGTGTTGGATCCAAAGTCAGGCCGTCTATTTACGTCCCCCCCCGGGTTGCGTGAGAGCGAGCGTCCACGCGTCGCGTCCTGCCCGCGCGCTTCCCCGTAACATCGCGCTCCTCCTCGCCTCGCGCGCTCCTACAGATGGGTGCTTAGTGCAGCCGAGCATTAAAGGCATGAAAGAGACAGGTACAGATCCACTTGCTGAGCTTGCGGTTTTGTTCTGCGACCAAGTTCGACTTCCGTGGCAGTGGCCAGCATTTGGTACGCAGTGTTCATTTTGTGCGCGGACAAGCTAACCTTAGCCCTGACTCGAGGTGGGCAAAAACCACTGCAGAGACTCTGGGGATTCCAAATAAGAAGTGAAAAAACACACACACACACACAAAAACAAGAATCCGTGCCTGCAAATAGAGGGAGTAGCAACACAGGAATCTCCCGGATCATTCACAGCCTCTTCGTTGCCAACGTATCCAAGCAGCGGAGGCAATGCCTGCCTATCTGCATTCATAACTTATTCCTGGATAACAAGAGCCCGTGTCCTTCGCGGTGAGCCCAGATGTGTCTCTGCAGAACAACATTAGGCGTCTAATGTAGCTTTGTGAATGACAGCTCCGTGTTTTCCCCATCTCCCTCATCAACCCACCTCGTCCATATGGCGGTATCCATCAAGCGCCGAGCCATCGATCAGCGCTCGCCGTTACTTTCTTCTCTGTCTGCTCGCTAGGTCGAGCTCGTAAAACATCGCAGACATTATTGTGCATTAGACAATAAAGATGTGCTGTGGGGAGAATCCATTAGCTTCCATGGAGAAAGCCGGCATGAATAGAAACGTCTGAGGTCTTGACTGAGATGATCCATCTTGCTCTCTCGGGCCGACGTGCAACTGCTTTTGTGCTGGAGGTGAGGGAACATGTGTTGCAGCGAGAGCTGACTGTCCCCGGGTGGATTTGCATATGAGAGAGTGGGAGCAAGATAACGTCATTACATGCCCGGGCTTCATTAATATGACACAGGAGGAAGTTGTTGGGAGCATTTTTCTCTCAATCTGTTTCTACCTTTGGTCCCTCCCTCCCTCCCTCTCTCTCTCTCTCCCTCTCTCTCTCCCTCTCGCTCTCCCTCTCTCTCTCTCTCTCTGTCTCTCTCTCTCTCTCTCTCTCTCTCACACATAGACACACACACACAGCTTTATTTTCGATACTCCTTTTCACCTTGCCAGCAGTGTGGCTTCGGGGAGGCCAAACCATTAGTAAAGAGCACAACATCCGGACGGCTATTGGCCAGACTGCCACTCACGCTCCCACAGAGCATCACACCGCTCACCCTGACCTTTCATCTACCTCTATCGTCGAGTCACACGTTACCTCTCAACAACCTTTAGGGCCGCCACGAATCACAAAAGCCCGGCATGGCCACGATAGGTCGATATCGCCGAGGTGAAACCCTCACGTTGGCCGCGACCCACTCACGTTTCCTCGGGCCCCGCAAGCGGGACGTTTGCGTTGAGGAATTCCGACGCGCATGTGGCGGGCTGCCATGCGTTCCTACTGTACGCAGCTGGCCGCCCACCAACGCCGAAGCGTTTCAATTAGCGTCCGGCCCGCGACGAGCGAATCCCGACGCCTCCTCGCGCGGCTGGCGAGGCTCCAGCCAAGGCGCACTTTGGCTGGAATGACCCAGGGAGTCCTGAGGGGGGCTGAGGGAGCGCCGCAGACCTTCAGCCTCCTCAAACGCTTATTTATGCATGGGACAGCCGGCCAAGCGCGCACGGTCTCTCGCCACAACTCCCCGACATTCGGGAGAGGAGCAGAAAGATCAACGTGTGCTAATGGATGCGTCGCAAGCCTCACTTTGTTCCCCCCGGGGGCGTGACACTGGTATGTCCCCTGCTCGGACGCAGCCCACGTTGTTTCAATCCTCTAGGTCTCTAACGCCTCACCGCCGTCCACCCCCATCGTCCCAGTTCACCCCCAGATTTCCCCATCCTCGACTCCTTCCCCTGTTCGCCCGAGCCCTTCGCTCAGACACGGGCTGGTCTCCAGGGAGAGGCACTGTCGGGCAGACGGACTACATGCTCCATCTCCCGGCTTGGACCTCTTCTCTCTCCATCGCAGGTTTGTTCACGGGGACGCATCCGGAGGTAGGCTTAACGTGGAAGTCACGGGGTCCCCGTTGTTTTTGATTTGCAACGCGCTAATACGGTGCAGCAGACCGTGCGTTGCAGGGATAGAATCTTGTTGGAATGTTGTTACAATCTATGCTAAACCCTGGCTTAGACACTTTATGTGGGGTTACTGAGCCTCTCTAATATCTTTCTAGGATTGTTTCTGCAATTCCAGAGGCATACTTCAGCAGTTTCAAATCACAGGCAGCTCTTGAGGAGCCTCTGCAGTTGCTGGTGCTGGTGAACCTGACTGATTCACACATTGACACATTTGCATCTGTTCTGACTCCTGTGCCGCTCTGCAATAGACTAGGGCTCTGAAACCTAATGTAAGCATGACATTCTATAAATCCACTGTTTAATTTATAAAACAGTGCTTTAATGCTGAGAAGAAAAGTCATTCACAAGTCTGGTTCTTGAGTGCAGGGCATAAATTATAGATCAAACAAATACCATACATCTGACTTTTAAGGATTTCAGAAAAATGTCTTCACACTGTCATCAGACAGGCTCCTTGGAGAAATTTACAGTGTGTTTTCTTAAGGTTAAGATGCCAGGTTTTTCCAGTTCTCTGGGCGTCTATCAAGCACCGTGCTAACTTTACAGTTGAAAAGCCTTCCTGTGCACGAGGGACTACTTCAAAGTAGCTTTCATTTCTATGATCACAACATACAGAGTAGGATTCCCTTTCATGCTGTGGCCCAAACTTTGACCTTTTTCTTCCACCATTCCATCTGATGTGTCCCTTCCCATCACGCCCTCATCCGTCTCCCAATGGCACCTTTCATCAGTCTCGTGGTCACTGTGCCTGTCTGTCCATCACTCCTCATTTGGCTCACTGCCTCACCCCTGTGAGCTGCCTAACCAGCTCTCTAACTGGCTGCACTGGCCCTTGTCTGAGACCCCTTTCCAGAAACCCACTCCCGAGGACCTTCCCCTCTGGAATTCGCAGAGGTGTCTAAATGGCCTTCCCTCAGATACTCCAAGAGGCACTTCTGGGTACCCAAGGTTGTTTTCCCCGCCTTCGTCCCATTGCCCAGCCGAGCCCAGCAGCAACGATGTCAAGGTAAGGATGACGCATGAGTGAACTACGAGCGGTGCAGCTTTTGCTTAAGACCTCCTCGAAAGCTTAAATTCTATTTGTTGCAGTCATACTGCCGGAGCAAACCAATGCACCTGACCTTTAAAGCTCACGGCGGCTTCGTTTTTCGAGGCGCACCGCCGGCGAGCACCGATGAAACACTCGAGAGAGCGTTTGGAGAGGCACCAGCGCTCCGCAAAGGGTTCGTGACTTCGTCAAACGAGAAGCCAATTAAGCGGAGGTGGCTGCATGCCGCGCCGTCCTCCTCGCCTGCACAGCCGAGCATCCGCGCGACTCTGGCGGCACCGTTGGCTGAACGTCCGCCCTCCTCCTCCTCCTCCTCCTCCTCCTCCTCCTCCTCGCCGGAAGACAACCCCAGCATCGTCAAAGCGGCGTGGCGCGATCTCTCGTTAGCGAGTGTTTGATGATAACCAGCGCGCCCAGTGCGAGGGCCGCCCCGCACGTGTGTGTTTGGGGACAGAGACGCGTCGACTTTAAAGGCGAGGTGAGCGGCGTGCGCCTGCTGCGCGCGGCGCCGCCGGCTAACAGGGACAGACGTGGACGTGCGATCCTATCAATGCACGCGCGTGTTTGTGGTCTGCGTTGTTCAAACGGCCGACTCTGTAATTCACACCGCAGGGCACCCTGGGGTGCAGCCTTCCTCGCTCGGCTTCGCTCTGGGAGGGGTGGGGTGGTGGTGTTAGTGGGGGGGGGGGGGGTGCGGGGGTACACAATCACAATCCCGAGGCAGCCTGGGAACAAACTGAGCTAAAAGGTCACTAACCCCCCCCCCCCCCACACACACACACACACACACACCTCAGCCCCTCCTCCTAACTTTAATTAACAAATCAGTTGAAAATGCCAGGGAACCAGAGGCTATGAAAATATCACGCCATAAACCTCGCTTCTCCTGTGCTACTTAGTGCTAATTGGGTACTATTTAATGGACCAATGAATGGATGCTCATCATTAGCCAACACACCCGGCCTTTGTTCTCCCGCTGGAGTGGTTTCAAAGAACGATCTTGGGCGCCCACCTCGGTGCTTATTCCACTGATGCCTTCTGCCAGGGCAAAGATCAGCCGTCGAGGCAGATCAGCTGCGTGAGCGACCGCGGTTAACGCGCAGAAGTCTTCTGCGCGCGTCCGTAGACTGCCAGCACCGAGACACCATGCCGACAGCTGTGGCTGCTCTATCAACTTCAGGGGCTGAGGAAACATCAACACCGCGCCTGCCAAAAACGAAATCTGGGAGTTATGATGACACACAGCCATTACTGAGATTGGCAACGCTCTGTGATACTCCAGTTATCCCCTTCAAACCTTCCGTTCCCTCACCCCCCCCCCCCCACCCCACCCCTTCCCTCCGTCAAGTCGCGTCTCAATTAGCGGCAGAAGAAACACGGCCGTGTTTATTTGTGCGGAGTTCCGTGACGATGCCACATAATCAGGCGAGGCCGAACTAAAGCGGGAGAAAGGCCAAGGTAGGGAAGAGAGAGAGAAAAACAAAAGCGGCGGAATTGCATTAGCTGTAATAAGGGGGAGCAAGAAATCAAGATAAAGCCTCTGTCGCAGGAACAAAGATAGAAACAAAGAACGCGCAGATGAAAGCAGAATGGTGCAGTTAGAGGCAGTGGGGGGGGGGGGGGGGGGAGTCGGCTGGAGGGAAATGAGGAGGGAGGAAACCGCGGAGAGGGAGAGGAGGAGGCGTGGAGACGGGGCATCTAAGCCCGTCAGGGGCATGTGGCATGAAGGGGTGGCAGAGGTGAGGAATACAAATGAGAAAGAAGAAAGGAGACGGGCAGATGTCTGATTTTTGTAGATGTCTGCACAATGCTTGCAAGACTGTGGGGGGGGAAGTAGATGTAGGTATACTGAGGTGAAGAGCAGATGAGATGTGGGACAACGAATGATAAAGATAATATAGCTTCTACCAAAGGCTGGTGTGATATAACCGCTTTAAAATAGAACGCGAGCTGCTGAAAGATATGCATGGCAGCCACACTTCACTGACCCAAATGGACGATGCAATTAATCATGTGGAGAAACTGGCATCTCTGTTGTCCTTCAGACAATGCGCGGCTGCCGCATTAAGGGGGGAATTTTTCAAATTGGCCTCGATCTGGAGTCGGTTTTAAAACTCATCCCGGCTTAATGGCGTTGCGTAATTACAAGAGTCACGCTTCCAGCCAACAGATAGTGCCATTGATAACTCTGACAGCCGCGGTCGGACAGGCGAAGCTATCTGCGAGTACAACTCCGCGACGCTGTGAATGACCATGAGATAATCCATTGAAAGTGAAAGGAAAAGCGTCGGCTATCCTTTACACTCTCCCTCCCCTTGACAAGTGGTTTGTAAAGCAAAGCAATGCAGCCCGGGGACTCATCGGGTGGGCGTTAAACCGGGCCTGCCGGGCCTGTGAGGCCTCCCCGCTCCCCCCGGGGGAGCCAATTAAGAGTGTCCGCATCGCCGGTGACAGCTGCCCGCTCCGTCCGCAGCTCCTAAAAGCTTCCTAGCGCCACATCACTGACAGTGGAGGGAGGGCGGGGGGGGGGGGGGGGGGGGGGGGGACTGTCTGGGAGGAGAGGGGCAGGAGGAGGCGGAACGGGGCGAGTTGGGAGGGGACCGGGGATCAATGGAGGCAGCGCTGAAGCCGGAAACGTTAGGGGATGAGGGCGATGCCGGACGGGCAGCATGGGGGATACAGGGAGCGCTGAAGCAGTCTGTCACACACAAAGCAGCTCCTTATTATTCATCCTAACGAGGCGCTTCTACCTCAGCTCGGGATGAAAGTTGATCATTCCATCATTCATTCAGGTGAGTGGCAAGTAGAAGCACTAATCGGTTAATCGACGCCAGGCCCTCATGTGGTTGCCTGATAAGCGCGAAGCCCCCCCCCCCCCCTCAGATCTGTGCAGAAATGCAGCGTAATGCTCCCACACCTGAAACTAGGTTACACTACATTGTAAAAGGGCTGTAAAAATGGCATCCAAGGTATCTCTGAGCAGACCACAGTTTCCATGTTAGGACCAGAGAAGAAGGGTGGATACCCCACCCAGCCATTCTAGGTCAGCTGCGAACCGCTGAGACAGAGAACGTGACGGCTCGGTGGTCGAATAAAGACAGACGCGGGTTTCTGTCGCGGAGAGACGTGCAAGACAAACCCTCCACGTCTCCCCCGGCTGCCTCTCCGAACAGCCTAGCTTCCTCCGCGTGTCCTGCCTTTCACGTTCCCCTGTCATCTCGCTCCCTCGGATCATCGTCGTAATTCGGCGGAGTGCAGGGCGCAGAACCCATCATCGTCCGCCTGTCGAAGGCGGCGGGGATCGCCGGGGCGAAGGAATCGGGGGTGAGCAGCGCGGCAGCACAACAATGTTACTGCATCGGGGGAGGTTTTTTTTTAATTGGGGCCTCAGAGATAACCCTCGTGACGCGGCTCCGCAGCAGGGGTGGTTTTGGTGCAGTGATTATGCATCTCCAGATGCATCCTCCAGCTCATTGTTACATAGACTTGAGAGGGCCCTGTTTATTTCCGTTTTCCATCCGTTCGCCTCAAACAACCACGGAGCCCCGCAAAGAGAGATGAGTATCTTTCCGCGGCTCTCTCTCCCTTTTCTTTATTCATTACCTGTTCCCGCGGGCATCCGTTTTCCTGCCCGACTGATGGTTTAATGCGACGCAATCCCTCTGCGAGCCGTGACCGGTCCTGCTAATTGACAAATGGCCCGGGATTTCAGCGCACTCTGCTCTGTCACTTTCTGGAGGGCTTTGACAGCGCCGTCCGGCCCTCACGCCGCCGGCTGCAGGTCCTGTCGCCCTGTCGAGCGGGCGCGCGCCTGGCGGCAGGGTGAGAGAGCTGAACGTGTCACGGAGCAGTCCCGAACGCACAGCTCTGCACTGATAAAGCGCTGATACCGGACGCCGTCTGAACGTCTGCCTCCCCCCACCAAGACTGATGCCGTCATCTGCGCCACAATTTGACAGGGCTAGCTGACGTGTGCTGCCGTCGTCCCTATGCGGAGTTTCCATATGGGGACAGAAAGTGCAAGAACCTGGGCTAAGTGGGGCTGCAGCTATGGACCGTGAACCTCGGGAAGAAACCTACAGCCTCCAGTAAAATACGGCTGAATGAAATGTACGTGCGAAACAAACTAAAGGCCTGCATTTAAAGTAAACACGAGCGTCATAATCTAGCGATGAGCACCATTGCGATGCATGTTTGAAAGTACTTCTATATCAATTATAACCCAGTGTTATTATAATAGAGGGACGCTCTCACTGGCATGATCACGTGAGTGGTGCTGACAAGGGGAACGGCACAAAGGCCTCTAATAGTCCTCGAGTCTCGAGCAAACATGAGCAAAAGATTATCAGTTGTCTCTCCCCACACCCGTAACAAGGTAGCCGTGCGCTTCAGGCGCGCAGGGCTCGATTCGCAATCAGGCAGCGACGAGGCGCGGGGCGGGGCGGGGCGGAGCGGGGCGGGGCGGGGCGGAGCGGGGCGGAGCGGGGCGGAGCGGGGCGGAGCGGGGCGGAGCGGGGCGGAGCCGATGCTCCTCTGCCAGTCAAACCGCGGCCTCGGCTCTGCGTTCGGAGCCAAAGTCACCTTCCCAGACGAACGCCAGCTAGCTCCTCCGCCACCCGCCCACGCGCGTCATCCACGACTGCGCCGCCCACCCCTCCGTCAGTGTCCGCCCGTCAAAAGACACAAGAGACGAGGGCGAGCGGGGCGTCTGGAAACGCAAACTATGCGACGCGCCTCGCGTGTCTCGCTAATGAGCTGGGCGGCGGATTCGGCTCCGCAAACTGCTCCAGCGTGCGAGCCCACGCACTGTGGCGACTCGCATCCCTCAGCGAACAGTCCCCCCCCCCCTTGGATCGCACTCGACACGTTTCGAGCCTGGGCCTGCGAGTCCCACAGGTGCAAGAGAAAGATGTTGTCGGAGTGGGCCGGCCACTGCCCCGATCTCTTGTCTCCTCGCCTCGCCTTGCGACACACCCGGCGACAGCTCGGCTCGGGGGGGGACCTTCTGCGGGGAAAGTGACACGTGGCGCCGTTCGGACGCCGTCCCGGCACAGTTTCGCTATGGTGTGCGGTTTGGATGCCCGGCTCCCTCCTCCCCGACATGTGGTTGCCGGCGCGAGGCCGGGAAAGGTGAGGAACGGATGCTCTCGTCCGGAATGGAAAGCTGGCGTTGTTATCTGATGGTCGGGCCTGACAGGTAATTACAGTGTGGAGAAAGGAGATGTGTGTGCGTGTGTGCGTGCGTGCGTGTGGGGAGAGGTGGAGGGGTTCATTACTTTGGAATTAACCGGACGGGACGGCGCTCGCGGAGGCAAACTGCCCGGTTCGCCGGGTAATCAAGCGTACTCTGACGTGTCACCAGCGCGCTATCTGCACAAGTGTCACATCCATCCACATCCACGCGTCCTCAGGTGACATCCTGACGGGTTTTTTTTTTTTTTTTTGCATATGGCCCGGCGGTCACATTCGCTGTCACTCTGGCGACAGCCCGAGAGCGCCTGCGAGACGGAGTCGAGCATGCGCTCCCGGGGCCGACGCGCCCGTTAGGCATTCACGACGTGGCCGCTGGCGCCCGACCCGAGTCCCGTTCCTCATAAAAAGTGCACTGTCCACTTGGGATCCCGTCTTCCCGCGAAACGGGCTGGAAATGTTAAAACAGCAACCCCCGTAAAGAGCGAGGTCAGAAGCCGATGAGGGAGGATCACAGGTGACGTCCCGGGGGAGGAGGCCCAGCGCGCCCTGGTCCTCCTGTCAACACTCTGATTAATACATGCGTGCGGATCAGACGGAAAGAACACGGGAGGATGCCCAGCCTTCCTTCACTGCCTTCTTGTGTACCGTGCCGGCCCGAGTGCCACACATTAATCAAGGGTGTGTGTGTGTGTGTGTGTGTGTGTGTGTGTGTGTGTGTGTGTGTGGGGGGGGGGGGGGGGGTGCGGGGAAGGGATTGTTTTCTCTCTACAGCGTGGCACAAAAAATAAAACTTCATCTGCGTCTGGGGCGAGGGGAGGCGTAATGTGGCGTGACATTCTCTTCATATCGCTGAGCTAGAGGTCACCTCCCGGCATGGAGAGAGAAAAGAGAGAGGGGGGAGAAAAATAACGCTCTCCATCTCTCACCTGCTCGCTCGCTGCGCCTGCATTCATCAATTCTACCAGCCCCCCCCCCACCCCTTGCTGTCCCTGTCCTTCCATCTATCTGGCCTTGCGTGACACACACACACACACACACACACACACACACACAGATAGACAGACATACACGTTCACTGTAGCAGTGTCCCCAGAACACACATCACCACCTTCACCATCAGGCCGGATTGACTCCCGTGGTCGGGGAGACGACCGAGAAAGGGTCGCTTTCCGTTCCCCGCCTCCCTCCACCGCCTTTCAGACCACTCACGGTAATCATAATGATACAAATATAACCACGTTGCTTCATAATTTAATCATAATCACGGTAATAATAAGGTCACAATTGCACTTCCTGGCAGGAGAAACGCAGTCATTCAAAATGTTTGATTTCCCTGATTCCGAGTACGAACGGAAAACGACCACTGTAATTAACTTGCACTTCTGAGCTATTTGTAAGAGGCCACATGGCTACCAGGCCCAAGCATGTGAGCCGAGGCAACACTCGAGTCTGTGAGACTGAGCTACATTAGATTGACAGACGACAGTGCATTTACAGTGTCCCTGCATCCTGACCTGTGAGTCGTGTGCGCACTCTCAGCACCTCTGAATCACCGACATCTTCTGCTCGGAAATAGTCACAGAATTCCACAGCCTCCCCAAGTGTGGCATTATCCTCAGACTGACACAGCTGGGAGATACAGCTGTTATTACCCTTAATGTACAAAAGCACATCCATGCTCTCACATAGAAAGGCTTCTGGCGGTGGCCAGCATCATTCTTATTTATTGCTCCTCGAAAGTCCTGACCTTTTTTATTCCCAGAGTAAAACTTAGGGACAATAGCCTCCACCTGTGAGTGGAAGTACAGTCAACACCTGGGGATCTGTGTGTTTTCCTTAGACCGTATGAGAGGCCACAGGCCCAAGTCCGGGAGAGAAGATGAGAGGACTATAAAGGGGAAACTGACAAAGCAAGACGGATGAGTGGCAGGTCAGGGAGCGAACCCCCCCCCCCCCCCCCCCCTCACCGGGGGAGACGATTCAAGTCAAGTGCAGCGCTCGGAGCTCTGCGCGGAGCCGGGCGCGCTCGACGGCCATGCATCACCCTGTCCGCTCGTCGCAAACACGACTCTCTTTATCTGTCCCTCGATCGCGGACGGAGAGAAAAAACAAGGCTCGCGAGAGGAAGAGGAAGCGTTTCAGTGGACAGCGGGCCGGTCCAGGTGGGGGCTGATTGAAACACAGCCTCAATTAGCTGCGTGCCAGCCAGCCAGCCATCCGTCTACCTGGAGCCCCGCGTGTCTGGCCTCCCCGTGTACTTCCACGGGTCCGATACCGCAAATGCCAAACAACTCCGGCCGCTCGGCCAAATTAATCTTGTTGCAATTTGCGTCTTTGACACCGCGCCAGGGCTGTTTGTTTTGGTGACTGGAGAGCAGGCAGGCCAGTAATCCAATCATTACAGGAGTCGGCGGGACTAAAAATACCACCTCACCCGACGGGAGGCCCGGCTGACACCGGCATCGATGCTTTGTCCCTGTAGGATTTAGTTTCACGATGACAGCTGGATATAACTAAAGCCAGCGTGTGGGGGGGGGGAATGTAGCTTTCTATCCGAGCGGGAAAAAAAGCAGAGCCGGACAGCCATTATCCCGAGTGATGAGCACATAGCGAGACGGCATTGTGAGCTCCGAGAGAGCTCCAAGCTTGCAGGACAAAAGATACACACGTTTCATTGGAAACAATTCAAGGTTTTCAGAAAGTTGCGTGCGCAATATGGATCCTCTGCACTTAGGGGAAGCTTTTGACCCTAATTTCACTCTCCGTGGCTACTGGGCCCCTTCCCTCCCCCAGACAAAGAACACAGATGGAATGTCAAGCGTCTCTCTCCGCTCTACCTCTCAGGGAGACATTCTACACGACGACGCGATTCTGGGGGAACGATCCATTTCCAAATTGTCTGCCAGACTGAGCCTCTTAGCCCGCCCACGCGCCCTGCCATTGGCGGTCAATAATCTGCCCAACGAGGAAACATTAGCTGGCATATGGAAGAAGAAAGAAAACCAAGGAAGGCTGTGTGTGTGTGTGTGTGTGTGTGTTGGAGGGGGGGGGGGGGGGGGGGGGGGGGGGCAAAACTTGTAGAGGCTGGCCGACTGACTGATTTGCCTTACATACAGGCCATGAGATAAGCCTCTTGGTTCCCCCCTTGGCAGATAAAGGCCCCCACATTAGAGTTATCGTTTCAGACAGATTATAGACTCCGCTCTCTCTGTAAGTACAGGATGACACTGGATGGGCCCCTCCGCCGCACCACCGCCATTAGGAATGCTCCGTCTGCACTGTTCTCTGCCGCCATCAATCTAGTTTTCGGCCACTTGGAGTTATCACTTTCACTTGACTCGCAGTGAGTGGATATTGACCTACACGGCTCCTCCATCCCGTGGGGGAGCAGGCCCGCACCTGGTCCACACCCAGTCTGGGATCCCAGATCCCACGGCCGGAGAGTTACAGGGGCGACAACGTGAATCTAGCTGCATTCCAAAAAGAATCAGGAGGGAGCGTACGCGCCCTAAATGAATTTCTAGTGCCAGAGATCATGCACTTAATACAGGTGACTAAAAGTAATTGCTAAACCACGAGTGCGCAGAGATAACAGGAGAATTGAGGTGGATTAAGTGTAAATTGTGAAGTTGCGTCAATGTAACACGGCACACGAAATTGATTAGCAAACGCAGGCCAGGAGAAACATAATGATGAGTGCCACACTGTAAGTGATCTGAGTATAGGATTGCTGGTAATGGAAAGAAAAAAAAAAAGTCACAGGATATCACGTATGATCGCGAGTACGATATTGCAACGATGGAAAATGCAATCCAATCACCTGATATGCCACATACATTGAAACTGATAATACCGCACGCCTTGAAAGGCCATGGCCATACTGCCCGTGACATGTTGATGAACGATGGTGGTATCTGTCTGTTCTGTGTTATTTCAGGTGTGCTTCATTAGCCTTTTCCACTGTATGCGTTGTGTGTGTGTGTGTGGGTAGTGTAGAGTGTAGTGCAGTGTCGAGTGGTAAAGTAATGAAAAGTTAAAATGTCAATGCACATTTCAAATGTTCCGTGGGCAGAGCGGTGACTGGTCGGCAAAGGAAGAGGTTTAGGGCTCC
The DNA here is from genome assembly GCA_029224185.1 of Karalla daura. Taxonomy (NCBI): domain Eukaryota; kingdom Metazoa; phylum Chordata; class Actinopteri; order Chaetodontiformes; family Leiognathidae; genus Karalla; species Karalla daura. The sequence continues at coordinate 1,608,491 of CM055210.1, read as the reverse complement.
TTGGCCCAGAACTGTGAAGCTGAGCGTGCCTTTGGTTAGCCCCAAATGGGAGCATCACCTGGGCTCACTTTTGAATAACCTATTTCCGCAGCGAAATGACTGATGGGCTGGGATAAGATGGCAGAGGCGCCAACTGGAGTGGAAGCCGAGTGGAAAGGAGTGGGGGTTCACCTATCTTTGGTTCTGCTCCAGTAGTGCCTTGGTTCATCTCTACAGGCCCCCCTAAAGGCCCCGGGGAAGAGATTTAAGTGTGTCAAGGCTCTGTGTGCCAGGAGATGAGTTAGGGCTTCAAACACACACCATACCGAGACTATCACTCTCTGTACTTCTCTCTCCCCTCGCTCTCTTCAACCTTCCCTCGCCTCCCCTGCTGTGTAAGCTCCCTTCTTTTCCCTGCTCTATTAATCTCCACTCTTTGCACCATTCTTCCTCATTTCCAGCACACACCTCCTCGTCCCTCCCCCCCCTCTCTGATATGTAAGCAGCACACCGAGATGACTGGTGGGCACATTAGGGGTTTCGGCGGGCGAGGATAATGGTGGCGGCTGCATCGCCTGTCAGTCACCGGGGCCCTGACACAGACGTGTTGCATGAGGACGCTGTGCTCCTCGAGTCTGCTCGATTCCTCGGGCTCCACCGTTCCAACTGTGGAGTGTGTGCGTGCGTGCGTGTGTGGGCATGTGCGTGCGGTTACACGCGGACATATCCATACCCGAGCCCAGCAGGTGATTACCGTCTGTCATTCTCTTTCAACAACCCGTCATTTGCACATCGTGACATTTCGTTTCGAAGGGTAAGAGGCACATCACATCTCTGCGGCAGCACCGTTATTTTCCTCGCGTGCCTTTGTACCTCCGTAGCCGCAAAGTGCATCTACGGAGAATAATTAAACCAAGAAATCAGAGGTCCCGAAGGACCGGCATAAAAATAAATCACGGGCATGAAACAAGCGTGGCCAGTACACTCCAGTATCCCATGGGTGGCTTCCACTGTCAACCAGATGACATAAACAAAAGCTGACAGGGAAGCCCCTGTTGACATCTCCCTCACCGTGAGCGCTCTCAGTCAAGGAGATTACATTTAAATATTTGAAGGCAACACAACCACGTTAAGTTGTTGTTGTTTTGTTTGGGGTTTTTTTTTCCATCCCCGGTGCAATGAAATGCCGGATGGAGCCAAGCGGGAGAGCAGCTGAGCAAAGCCAGCTCCGCGGAGGGATGCTTAATGAGCCATACAGCCTTCACCACAGGTGAGGGGGGAGAAGAGACAAGGAATATCGGCAGTGTGGGCCTGATTAGTAGGGCATCCACACCGAGCTCGATCACGTAGATGAGGAGTCTCTCGAGCTTGGAGTCCTTCATAGATTTTCTTAAAGGGAATGACACGGGGTGATATCAGAATTCCATAATGTGCGGATTAGATCTAATGTAATGGGAAGAAACTGTGCCATGAACAGAAACCGCTACAAACAAACAGTCTTCTCCACTTCTCTATATCAGCCATGCTGAATATCCACTATTACCAGCCTTGTGCAGATTAATCCACACTACATAGCGATCTAGCTATGTAGCATCCTACATTTTTACTAGATATGGCACACAATTTTTTCATTATGTGCATGTATGTGTAATATAAAAGTGCAATATAAGTGCAATATAAATTGTGCACTACAAATTTGTATGCAAGTGAATAAACCATTCCCAATATTCCAATTCCTATATATATATATATATATATATATATATATATACATACATATATGTGTATAGATGTGTCAAGGCTCTGTGTGCATATATATATATATATATATATACTCCAAATTAGAAAGGAAATTCATGACAACTTGAGAATATTAAGGTAAAGTGCCCTGACAACAGCATGGTTACAGTTACTTAGAGCATGGGCCTTTTGATTAAACTCTTACACATTGGAGTTAATGCACACACCTGCTCGCAACCAGCATCACAGCCGGCGAGTTCCCGGACAGCTCGACGTGAGGGCTGAAGCTGGGGGAGTGGAGCGTGAGTCACGGACGAGGGTTCGGCCTGCACGCGAGCGGTTTGCAAGGCTGATGGAGGCGTTTTTCCTCCGCCTCGCGAAGCTCCTTCAGGTAGGCCGCGGCGTGGCGGAGCTGGCGCCTTTCCTCCTTTCCTTTTTTTTCCCCCTCCGATGCTCCGGCCATGCATAATACAGGCCGCTTTGTTTATTAATGGTGAGCACTCCCAAGCGGAGGCCCCGGTCCTTGGCACCCAGGTTGCAGCGCTTTAATACCCGACGGTTAAATAATTGAGGCGGCCTCACAGTACATCAACGCAGCCTCTCAGGAGGCGCTCGCCGGGCTTTCATGTTGCCGCGCTGGAGAAGGTGGGAGGGGACGAGGGGGGGCCACACACACACACACACATGCAGAGCAGCCGTGTCACCTCCCCAGAGAGACAGCTGAATAACCCCCAGGGAGAACGTGACTTAACCATGTCTGTTCGTGTCGATGAGGGCTGCAATCTAGCAAGCCGAGACGACCTCGACACAGGCTTCGCACAACGGAAAGACCAAAGGGACAGAAATAGGCGTGGCGCAGAGGTTTCCAAAACATGTCTCCCAAAATGCAAAATAAAACCAGATTACGCGAGTAAACACAACAGCAAGACAACAGCGAGATTTGCAACGCACACCAAGCGACTGAGAAACACACCTAGCTATCAGCTAGGATTGATATTTCCAATAGCTCGTAAAAAAAAAAAAAGAGTCATGGTGACCAAATTTCCTCCACAATAGCTCGCTCTGACTGGGCAACGAATACGGCAGAAACAGTATATTGCAAGAGAGAGCAACTCTCCTCTTTGAAGACTGAGATCGAGGACGTCGTAATCTTTGTTTGCTGGAATGTGTTTTTTCAATAAATAGTCGGAATAGGATTGGGAAAGAGGGTTTTTAGGCTGAAGGGCCCTGATGCTTGCAACAACCCACAATCTACACGTCGACTTTGAAATGTTGTTCCATTGAATTCAGAGCGCTCATGAAGAAGCCGGAGTCCAGCCTTTTCGGTGCGCAAATATAAGTGGGATTTAATGAATGCCTTTTTCTGATTCCACTAACTCTCTGCCCTCTCGGCCAGGCCTCCCTTGGAACAGAGCCGGAGGAGATGTCTGACTCACCTGGTCAAATCAGACATGAGAAAGTCGACCCCACACTGCGGCAATGCAATCTTTTCAACGACGTTTTTCCACGGGTTACGTGTCAACGCTGACGGGTAACTTTTGATAATGAACCCTGGAACGGTGCTCACATCCCTTGGACGGCGGCGCAGGGGTTTGGTGCACGGCCTCCCTTGCTTTGGGAGACACATTAATCACAGGCGAGGCAGGGGGACGGTCCCCGGCACCTCCACCGGGCCGGGCGCGATCATTCCTCCCCTCGCTCGCTCCTTCCTTTTAATAGAAAAGCTATGAGAGGCCACGCTGGGGTGGAACGCGTTCATCTGGTCCCCCCCACCACCCCCGTTCCCCCTCCACCCCCCCCACTCCCCCCCCCGCAGATGTGGATGACACCTTATTTCGTGTCGGGCTCCCGGGCACGCGTGAGCGGCATGATGGGGCGAATCAATTTCACAGGCGGCCGGGGAAGACTGCGCAGGGGGGGACGAGGGCAGGGGGGGGGGGGGGCAATCTGCGCACTGGGCCGCAGTACGTCCAGGCACCGTGAGGTGCGCTCCACCTCACGCTAATGGCGGAGTCGGGATCTGGTGATTCCCTTGAGCGGCGGAGAAGGCTCGCTCATTCGCACAGAAAGCGACCACGAAACCGGAGACGAAGAGAGAAAGACAAACAAACATGCAACGCATCCGATGCAAATTATGACTTGTGATCTTGACAAAGCAGTACAGTTTATATGGAGGAAAAAAACAAAACAGATCAGAACAGGCTGTCTGCAATTTATTGTTGCTTTATGAGTAGGGCCAGCCCCTGAACTGTTTTTATAGCCTTACCTGATTATGATTTACAGTCATAGCACAGGAGGATAGAAATTTCCCAGGTTTCCTGTTAACCTTTGCCAGTTTTGCCCATTTAGTCACAAAGCCATCGAACCCAGCCTCCGCGCTTTGGCGTTGTGCAAACACGCGAGCAAACACGCATAGGAACACCTCTGTGGCTTGCGGCTGCCCGTCCAGGCGCTGACACTGCGTTTCAGTTGCAAACACGGGCTGCCATTCTGCGGCAGGCAACTGCAGCCAAAACACGAGGATGACAAGCCCACAGGGCCGCCTCAGCCTGTGACCTGGAGCTATCAGACGAGTACAAATAGTTACACCAGCCACCGAATGGACACTCACATGCCTGGAAACACGTCCCATTACACAAACTAGACAACATGCTCTCCGAGGGAAGGGAATGGTGCATTTGTTTTCGGTTGTGGACTCGAATCTCCGCAGAGGTCCGCTCCACTCACCCACTCCTGAATTACATTTCACCAGATGTCAGAAAGGCACCAACATGAAGACCGACCACCAAGCCAGGGGGCCAAGGAGTTATTGAAGAAAAGTTTTTCAGCTGGGCTAAATCCCGTGATGCCCGGGCTCAGTGCTCAAAAATCTCTGAAATAAACTGAGGCACACTCACTCCAGTCCAGACAGCTTTTTGGTAATGCACAGCTGCGCGGGGGGGGGGGGGGCGTGATACATGTGTACTCTCACATCAGCGCGCACACACACACACACACAGGCCGGTGTTGAGAGAGAAAAAAGTAGAGAATACAGAGACGGGTGCGGGGGGGGGGGGGGGCAATAGCGGCGACATTGGGGGGGCAAGGCGGAAAATGTCAAACCAGCGGGCTTATCTTAACTGGCCAGAACACCTGAGGCATCCGTTCGGCTTCTCATCACCATGCGCGTGTCCACGCATGTGGTTGTGTGCCTTGGAGTCGGGGCGGAGGGAGAATAATGAATACTAATGGCGTTCGGTGAAAGAGAGGGGTTGTGACTTGACTCTCAAAGGAAGGCGCTCAACGGTTCTCCTTAACGTCCTCCCCCCTCGCGCACACACACACACGCACACACATTTCACCTGACCTCCCTATTGCAGCCAAGAGATAAAGTGGTGATTATCAAGCATAGCAGCTTGCCATTAGCACAATAACCACTGATATCAGCCGCTACTGAGAGAGAAAAAAAGAAAAGAAAAAGACGGGATCTGAGAGGAGAGGGCCACACACGGGGCGCGCCACAGGGTTAGGACGCCGCCTGGAACCCGCCGCCTAGTGGCGTGGCTCCACCAAGATGGAGACCAAGGATGTGCGGTCGCAGGACGGGCAGCTGATCTCATCTGTATTCAAGCGTGGTCGAGTCGAGCAAACGACAGCGCACAGGGGAGCACAAGTGGCGACTGTTCTCCCAAAGGAAGGGGAAAAAAAATCAGCGCCCCCGAAAGGGAGGGACAACGCGGAATGAGGCCGAGTCGAAAGTCAAAAAAGGAAAAAGAAGAAGACGCAGAGGTCTACAGGGCGAAGATATAATGTGGAATGGACGCAGCCGGGAAAGACTGAAGGTGAATACATGAGCAGAGAAAAGAAGGGGGGATAAAGTGACGACGTTGGGAAAATAGGCCGCTTCGGAAACAGAGCTGACATTGGAATTAATCAGCACGGTAATTATGTTCTCAAGTTAAAAAGGTAAGGAAATCTGTGCCAGGGACGGGACGAGAATTGATGTGGGAAGGTCAGACACATGCGAATGTAGAATATTACGATATCCCTCCAATTACGTAAAGGGTGGCTGCAAAGCGGGTGCCTCCCCGGTCTCTGCTAATCACAACGGGGCCCTGCACATCCACCGCGCGTAACCCATAATAACCGTCCTGCGCATGCTTTTGCCATCATTCAGACAGCTGCGACGGATCGTGTCTCATTGTGCTCCTATGTGCGGTTAACACGTTATTTTGCTCCTTCCTGCATTTTCATACGTAATTTGATGCACTTAATCGTTTGAGCACAGCCACACGACAGCATCTGCGGAGCAACGTTTGCGTCCTCTTTTCATCCACAAACGAGCTCCGCTCTGCTGGGGCGACAACGGCGGCATCCTCTTTCGTCCCCGTTTCAGTCAAAACGTGGAAGATTGAAACAACAAGTCGTCGCGCGCGGAACCCCCGGGCGCCAGCTGCACGAGGGCGCGGGTAACGTCCGAGCGGTCGCAATCACGGCCCTGCCCGAATCTCAAATCGCTCGATGCTCCGAGGTGATCAAGGTCAACCACCTATTTCCCGTCTCGGCCGCGCTGCTCCTTCTTTTCCTCCTCTTTTCCCCAGGCGGCCAATTATGAAGGGCAAGTCGGAGGGAAGGCGATGCAGATGATTCTCGAAATGAAGCCCCTGCAGGAGACGCCTAGGCCTTGGGGAGAGGCCTTGGCTAACGCGTATATATCCACGTAAATTTGGTATAACTAAGACGCGCATGCAAATGATAAACAAAAGCATATGGATACGCCGGGTGCCCCCCTGCAACTCCTCAAGCGGATGTGGCCTGTCCACTGCCAAGGACAAAGTGATCCAACCAGCAGCAAAACCTCCTGGAAGCTCTCCACCTAAAACATCAAAGACAACCTGAATCGAAATAGGCTTTTTAATCCCTTTAGTCCTATGCAGTGGGGCGTTCAGGTATGGATTACGTTGCACGGCAAACATTTCCGCTCCCTGTCACCAATCCGGTGTCACCATAAGCATACATAGATGCAGATGTGTGTGTGTGTGTGTGTGTGTGTGTGTGTGTGTGTGTGCGAGCCCAGATGTGTTCACGGATGAGCGGCAAGCAAAGCCAGACAAAAGCTGCGGTCATGCCACTGGTGCGAAAGAGTGATGATCGCACGTATAAACAAGCCCTGGGCAAAGCTTATTGGTTTATATTTAGAGTGACGGAGGCCGTTCACACCTCGGCACAATCTCCCCTGATTTGGCAGCGCTAGGGTAGCCATGCATGTACTGCTAAACACAGAATGTAATGCCTACCAATGGGTGGGTGGGGCGGGGGAGGGGGGGGTCTTTCAATAAACACAATGAGAAAATAATGGCGTGTGGAATCATGGGAGCTGTTGTCGGCGATAGACAGCCGTCGCCCAGGAACATGAATAACAGCGCGCTCCCTCAAGAATTAACACCACACCGTCATCAGCGAACAATGTGAACAATAGTAACCGATAGGGCCCTGGGTCAGGCCTCTGTCCTCTGTCAGTGACAAATCATCCGGTCAGGTTCCACACATTTCCCGAGTGGTTGAAGCAGTAAGTGGTTGGGGGGGGGGGGGGGGGGGCAGCCATGACGCCACTGACAGGCGGCCAGGTGAAACACATCATTAACTTGATTAAAATGACAGGTTCCTCCGTGTTTCGCCATTGTCGGACACGATCGCAACAGCTCAATAAGGAGTGGAACATGCTGGAGGATTAGTCGTCACCTGGACGGGTGCGGTTAGAAAACCTGTGAGCGCTGAAGGTGAAGTTTGCGTGGAAAGCTGAGATTATGAACCGCCCACTGTGGGCAATTTCACATGAGGGCCTCCTTTTTAACTTTTAACTGAACGTTATTCACAGATCATTCTGGCTCGATTAGAAATATAGGCTGGTGAATGGGTTAGTTGCTTGATGGTAGTATTTTGGGCAACCTACTTTGAATCGTACAGTGAGATCGGTCTGTCTGATGGATACGGATTACATAGTAGATCTCTACACAGCAGAGCCTGGATGATGGCTTTTGTTAAGTGATGTCAAAATACTTTGACATGTACACTAGTGACCCAATCGAAATTAAGTGTTTAACTCGACATAAATGAATCCACTGCAATTTCAGCTTCAGTAAACCTAATTATATTTTGCTCCGCCATTTTTATAATGGGCAATTTGAGGAATTATCACTTAGACGTGTGGTCTAATGTTCTTGTTGGTTTCATCTAAGGGAGACAGCAGCAGAATGGGAACCTGGTTCAGGTTCAACACTGTGAGACATTTCCTGTCTCGGTATTGTCACACATTAGGCCTTTCGGATCCTTTACAGGACATAACAAGCGCACATCCATACACCATTATGACTTAAGGGCTCTGAGAGGCCAGTGAGACTCCAAAGACGTCATGTATAGGTATGACATGACAGTCATACAGTGCCTCACAGCGAGACCCTTCACTTTCCCAATGGATCTGAGCCAGAGGCCAGTGGGAGTCTACTGAGACAGGCGCAGTGAAATGCCACAGTTCAGCGGTCAAGACTCTCCAATTAGCTGTAATCAGAGCAATGTGGGTGAGACCTTGCAGCATCTGAATAGACAGTAATGAACTGCTTTACATATAAAGGGCTGCAATTGTCTACTGTCTCGGACAGACAGAGGATAGGGCAGCTCTTCATCCATCAGAATGGCAGACGGAGGCTATGGAGATGCTTAATCAGCGGCAAACAGTGAGGTCCAGGCTGTGGCCCCTTCATTCCGTCTCAATAGTTATGGTGCTTATCGATCATTCTAAAGACACACGGGAAGACGTGTGCACAGAGCATAAAGCATGAAAGCCTGTGTCTTCTGACAACTCTTCATTCCAAGATAGTTCCACCTACGCACAGGCCGCACTTAATTACCATATGTGGCTTCCATACAGTCTTTGCGCACATTACATTTCCATGGCGGTCTCTGCATGCCCTCAGTTCTTCAGTGCCGTTATTGACTGCAATCTTTCTTATCTGCCACGCTTCACTTGCGTATTCCTAAACAGGCCTACAGATGCAGCGTAATAAACACCGCTGAAGGAGAGCAGCAGATAAGGCCGGAGCCTCGAATCTCGCGGAGGCCGATATGCTAAAACCCAGGGGGTAGGTTCAGGGCCGCAGTGACAGCTTAATGGATGGTCGCTGCCTTCCCTCGCGGAAACACCCAGACACACTGCGAACACGGCATCCAGAGGGCCGGTCGGAGCCAATGCGGAGTCAGTCTGACTGACTGACTGACTGGAGGCGCTCCTCCGGTCAGTGTTTATGAGCGGTTTCCGTGGTGGCACAGGCACAGCCACGGCGCGACAACGACACCCGGTTGAGAAACCGTCTCCCGGATAAAAAAAAAAAAAAAAAAAGGCTGTAGAGCAAGTGGCCTCTTATCACAGAGTGGGGTATTAGCGCTGGTAATAAGCTGTGCCACTTGGTTGACAACACACGGAGAGCTGGTATTTCAGACAAGGACTTGATATGCCAGGCTGCAATGGAAGTATTTATGATGCCAATTGAAATTGACTCCCCGCACTGGAGCGGCATCATAATGTGCATGCGCCGTCTTGTCGCAGATAATGAAAATGCTGGAAGTGTGCTACTAAAAATGACACGAACCGAATGAGAAAACAGCAGTGTTTTCTGTGTAGGCGTACATTAGTAACTGCTACAGTACAGTTCTGCCAGGGCAAAATAAATAAATTAACAGAGAGAGAGCGAGAGAGGGAGAGAGAGAGAGACAGCAGCGAATAAAGCCAACCGACCAACTTCCATCTTGCTTTGGCTCAGCTGCTTTCCCACCCAGAATGCATTGTACGTGCGGCTGTCAAACCTGCAGCACAGGAGGACAAACATGGGAGGCAGGCAGGCCCGTGCAACACCCCGGCCCAAGTTTGCTACGGGAATATAGCCTTTTCCTTCGCGCAGGGCAAACAGCCCATTTTACCCCGCAGACCCATATCATCTGACAGCCATAAATCCTGAGAGAGCCAGGGAACATTTTTATGTTAATTATGTCAATTTAAATAGCTTAGCAACTCAAGATGTGAGAGGTGCAATCCAATTATCCAAGCTAGACAGAAGAGGAGGCTGGGAAATAAAAAAAAAAAGAAAAAAAAAGAAGTAGCAATAAGGCGAGGACACTAATTTGAGCTGCCATTTTAGAGGATGAAATGCTTTTGTGCCGTTCCTCGGAGCCTCTATCTCATGACCGGGCATGTGCTTTCAGGAGTCGAAGCGGAAACATAAAAAAGCGTACACGGGGGACAGCAATCATCACTGAATGGTATTACCCCGAGAAAAACAAATGACTCTCCATTTCAGTTACTGAATGCAGTGCCGGATGGTGACTGATCAAGCGTCTCATGTAGCAACAACAAACAAGTTGATCCGAGTCGCATGTGAGCGCTTCCGAGATTCAATTCAAACAGAGGAACAAAACAAAAACCACAGTTTTCCTTGTTTTACACATGTTAAAAATGTTCAAACTTGAGAGAGCAGGCCTCTCAATGAGGCACCTCTCATCAACCAAGCCCGTTGGTTGGCTGCCACTCTCCTCTTAATGAATACTTCATGCGTCTATCTTTTGTATGCATCTCCATCTTTCATCCGTCTCCTTTTGTGTTGGGACCACAAGCTCAATTGACACTCATAATCGGATAAAAGTGAAAGTTGGTTGGCAATACTTCTATTATATGTATGGATTATGATGCACAGAAGCTGATTATATAAACTATATGAAGCACAATATAGCAGTGACATCCCGATTTTTATGATTGTTTATTTTATGTCTGTTCGGGCTTTGCGTATAACCTGATGAACTGTTGCGGTAATAACTGTTTGTTTATGAATTGGTATTATTGCTTTCATTATGAAAACAATCATATCCTGACAGCTCCTGCTTCTGTATCCTATCGTGTTGTAACCGGGAAGACCAAGACGAACAGAAAAAGATGGTGTTTGATCGTGTTTGACCTCGATCCAAAGACAAACCTTTTACAGCTCTGATGAATGGCATAAAAAAGATTGCTCATCAAATTTGTCAGCGACAAGACACTGAGAAGATTCCTTCATTTCCTCTGCGATACGGGGGAGCCCTCATTCGTGTGCCTCGGCACACTTGGACTGTGAGGACTGTGTGCACATGTAACTGCGGGCAGGGGACGGAGAGATCATGGGTAGCCATAAATCCAATGCAGCACTGTGCTTTGGGGGGGTGGGGGGTGGGGGGGTGGTTATGTGCTGATAATGTCCACAGAGGCTCACCACAGCCAATCGACCGCCGAGCGCTACGTGAGGCTCCTCGGCCCATCCGACACCCAATTGATTGATACAGATTACTGGTACGCTGAGGCGTGAGGGGAGAGCTAGACTGGGGAGGGAGGCATCGAGAGAGACAAACAAATGGACAGACAGACAGACAGACAGACAGACAGACAGACAGACAGACAGAAGCGAGCCCTGTCCGAGAAAACACTAAGTGGATGCAAATGGAACGGCATAAAGCCGAAGCACGTCGAGGAATCAATAAACGCCATCAACGTTCCCCCGTCAAAGTAATGTACGTCGCGCGACTGACGCACATACGAAAGGGGGGGCAGCGGAAATGAATGCGGAGAGGAAGGGGGAGGAGGGAAAAATTGAAGTCGAGAGAGAAAAAAAGAGAAAAAAAGAGAAAAAAAAGGCAGAATCTCGGGTCGGGGGAACATCAAAGGAATCATCAGTGTGAAACTCTGCCTCGTCTCTGACAGCTTAGGCTAAGAACAGTGCAGCAGCTGATGCACCACAGAGCTCCGAGCCTGCGACGTAGGCACAGGGAAAAAGTAGGACGGAAGAAGGAGCGCTCAGGCAATTATCAATGGATTCTTTTTCTCCCCCCTTCCTGCGCACACAGTGTACCGTGACACACAACATGCTATACTGCAAATGCCACAACCAGTCAAGACCCCCCCCCCCCCCCCCCCCCCACCGCCCCCATCCTCCCCGACTCTCTGTAACTGGCTACACCTCATGCGTCAACAATTGCTGTGGGTGGCGATTACATGAATTTAAATTGGCCACACTTCAATACATCAGTGCACCCAAGATGGTTGAGCTGAGCCTTAAAGGCACGTGGCGGGACCCAGCTGGCTTGGGGGCCGCGCTCCAGAGAGGCCCCGGGACCTGCCTTTTTGATGACACGGATCAAGATGCCGGCCTATGGGGGGGGGGGGGGGGGGGGGGGGCTGAGGCAGCACCGAGGTTGGTCGTGCAGGACTGGCTCCTCTCAGTCTTCCCAGAGATGACAGCGATCAATAGATGGATGAACCAATTGCCTGAGCTTATGCACTCAACTTTGAGCTTACTGCCGCCATAAATCAACTCCTCGAAGAAAATGTACTCCCATCGACTCCCTTAAGTCCATGTTATTGGTCTAAACCAAAGTCACACTTGCAATGCGTGTCACTCGTGATGCACATGGGCGAAGAACTGGCGTGAACCAGCCCCAGAGCCGTTTTGTTACAGAGCAACAGAAGCAAGCGATCTTACCATGGCCCCCGCGCGTAAGGAAGGGCATCCGGTTGATGGCGATGGGCACAGTGCCATGCTTGTTGTGGAAGTGGTGGACGTGGTGGGTGGTGCTGAGAGAGGAGGAGACCCTGGCCGCCACAGCTGGGCAGGGGAAGACCAGCAGCGCCAGCGAGAGCACCAGCCGAAACAGAAAGGCCGGGCTGGCCCACACGGCAGGCGACGCCGCCCCCCGCCTGCCTGGGCACCAGCAACAGGCCCCCGTCCACCTCCGCTTCCACGTCCACCTCCCGCTCCATGGGGGCGGGGCCTGACAGGATCAGGAGGCCCCTCCCCCTCAGACGACACAACCAGGAAGCGAGCATCTCACACGAATCCAGGGCCCATGGTCCCCCTGCTTTCCAGCCCGGGTCGGAAGAAAACGGAAAGGAAAACGTGGATTACGGGGAAAAGAAAAAAATAAGCCAAGAAAGGACAAAAGAGAAAAAGATCCGCGTTTGAAAATCCCAAAAAAGGAGAGGAAAGGAAAAAAAAAAAGAGTGAAGAAAAAAAATATTACAAAATCCCTCCTGAAAATAAAGAACCCAAAAAATCCTCCAACAGTCTAGTGACGATATCCAAGAGCTTCTGACTGGATCCTGGAGAACCAAAAGAACTCCTCCCCTAAATCACTTTTGACCTTTTGTTTGAAACGTAACCCTTTTTGTTGACCAGGCAACTTCCTTGGCACCCTCCAACAAATAATTACAGCTTAGTAGCTACCAACCGAGCAAACACATGGCTCCATCTTAGCGCCTTAGAAAAATATCTTATGTACAGCTATTTGAGTTTATTGTTTGACAGGGTTTTCCTTCGCCTCGGGGAGATCTTCAGAGGGCTTCTCCATCCATAATCCAAGCGTCTATCGTGACGAAAAAGATTCCCAACATCCCCTCTGAGCTGTTTTGGACAGAACTTGCAAGGGGTGCAGTTGAATAGAAAAATACAGAGGCGAATAACCAGGGTGTGCAAGGGAGAGGCGAAGACAGAAGAGCAGAGGCAAGGGTGCTCAGATGAAGGGGAAGCCAAATCCTGTTTGGGGGGCTTTCAATCCCTGGAGGAGATCCGAGCCTGTTCAGTCGGCAACCGAGAGCGGGAAAACAAGAGATGAATAAAGAGAACGCAGGACTGGTGCGAGAAAAGAGGGGCTTGATGAGAAGGAGGAGGACAAAACGGTCGGCTATTTCCAAGTGCGCCAGTTGAATCCCCTCTCCTCTCCTCCTGACTGAATCAATCAATATGGGTCATGGGATGAAGAGCAGCGGCGAGAAGACACCTTGACGTGATGAAGCCACAGCCACAGGGCTCTGGAGCGGCATCAGAGCAGGACTTCCAACACTCCCCCGATCCTGCACACTTGGTAACCGAGCTCCGTCCTACACTTGTGACTGCTCCGAGGAGGATCGAACGCAGACTCCTGCGTCCTCTGCCTCAGCGCGTCCTCCCCTCCTCGCCGCCCCTTCTTCTTCTTCAGACGCTCCTCTCCGGGTCGCGGGCTGGATGAGAAGCCGTGGCGCGTCCTCTCAGCGGGGCTCCGACACAGGGTGCTGCTTGTGGCTCCCGGAGAGAGCCGGACGCCGCCTCTGCCTCTGCCGCTGCCGCTAGTGCCGCTAGTGCCGCTGCCGCCTCGGCTGTGAAATTCATGCTAATTGAATCAGAAGCTGCAGCAACGAGCGCATCCTTCCTGCCCGCACAGCTCTCCCTGCTCCTCTTTCTCTCTCCTCCGATCAAGTCAGCCGAAGAGCCCCCCTCCCCGCGCGCACGCACGCACGCACACACACACACACGACCGCGCGCGCGCGCCTGGCTGAGCGCCGGCTGGGGCAAGAGAAAAAGAGGAGAAGAGTCAGCGGCAGAAATAGAGCCGAGAGGGGAAGGTGGACACATTCAGATCCTTTGAATGCACAGACGGTGGCTGTGATACATAGGGCAGAGCGGAGACAGTGAGGGAGAGAGAGAGGGAGCGAGAGAGAGAGAGAGAGAGAGAGAGAGAGAGAGAGAGAGAGGAGAGAGAGGGAGAGAGAGAGAGAGAGAGTTGGAGAGGGAGAGAGAGAGAGAGAGAGACTGTTTGTGTGTCTGGTCGGAGAGAGCGAGAACAAGAGAGAGAGAGTGGGAGGGGATTGAGAAGAGAGAGCTGAAGGAGAGGAGGACGCACACGCACACGAATGACAGGAGGCACGCACACACGGCGGGTTTGTTGTTTTTTACGCACACACACACACCCACCCACCTACACGCGCACACAGTGGGCACAGCTTCTTTAAGTCAGCCCGAAGCCCGCCCTCCAGAGTGCGCGAAGCAAGTACATTTTTACATTACATGTAGGTGAGCGCGAGGAGTTCTGCACGGTGTAGAACCCGATAATACATGTATTCATGAGGGAGCGCTGAGCACCTGACACCGACTGAATTATTTACAAACAAATAAATGCCAGCACCATTCAACCGCACACACACCGGGGAGTTATTTTAAGCCTCGTCTCGGGTTTTTTTTCCCCCCCAACGAAGGTGTGGGCATGACACGTTGGGACAAGGCGCGGGGCCCCGGGGAAGAGGCGCGGGCGGGGCAAAGGTTGCCAGGTAATGAGGAGGGCGATGCCAGCGGTGCGGAGAGCGAGGCGGACGTCGGGCCGCGAGAGGAGGGGAGAGGAGACGCGTCGGAGCGAGCGAGATAAAGAGGCGGAGGGGAAGAGGCCTGAAGGAGAGCAATGGAGGGAGATTGCGCATCAGATAAATCACGGCCGATAGAGATCTCAGCCGGGACAGGGGCTCAGTGCTGGAGACAAGGAGCAAGAAAAATGGCCAAAAACGGGAAAAGCCGGGGCAGGTATTTTGCACTGATGGAGAGAAAAGGGTGCGGACTATTACTCATTTACTCACACAGTCATACACACACGCTCACGGAGGCGCCTCTGCCAGGTGCTCGCATCCCAGGGGAGACGAGAGATGCTGCGCTTGCCGCTGTCAGGGTGAGGGAGATGTGACATCCAGGGTGACCGGGACATGTGTCCCGACCACTGCAGCGAGATTGAACTGCTCGGTTTGAAGGAAGGATGACAAAATCTAAAAATAAGAATAATGATAATAAAACCAGTGCCTGCCAACCCCCCCCCACCCCCCCCCCCCCTTCCAACCCCCCCCCCCCCCCCCCCCCCCCCTCCAACCCCCAACAATCCTTCCTTTGAGTTTTCCTGCCTTTGCTTTTGGCCCGGGCGAGACGTCTGGCAAAGTCCAGCGTCCGCCTCTGGAGCGGGACAAAACACACTATTTACTGAAGCGCCGCAGGACCTCATCTTTGCACTTATAGCGAAACGTGGACAGATGGTCGGCACCTGCGCTGCGTGACACAACGCGGTCCAACACAACGATGCAGCGAGGGGACGGCTGCCAGATCCGCCACCACCAGACGAGTCTCGTCGGTGGAAATATAGTAAACATACTCAAAAACGTCTTCTCTGCAGCGCTAACCGGATGGGATCGATAGTCAGCCTCTCCAGGCCGACGGGGTGATGGCTTGATCAACGAACCTCTGAATAAAAGACTTTGCGAGTGCTTTTTCAAGCGCTCGGAAATTCCAATAGTTTTAATTATTGCATTCATTTCCATCAGCTGCTTGACCGTTTGCGTGGACGACACCCCCGGCCGGGGAAAGCAGGTCCCAGGTCCGCTAGCGCGCAGCCCCTGGGTCCGAGTCCTCTGGGTCCCCGTGGTAGGGGCGAGCACTGCGTCTCCATGGCGAACAGCTTCGAGCCCCAGAGCACGCTCGGGCCTGCTCCCGTACCGGAGCTCACAGGGCCCGGGGCCCTCCAGCGTCCTGCACGCTGGCTGGCTTCTCAGTCGGTCCGTAATTACTTCCTTTGCTTGTCAAAGCTATTTGATAAATACGCTGTTACACTTTACTGAGACGAGTTGGGGGAAGAAAACAACAAAAAATCCTTGAAACTGCGGTGGAAAACGTACATCAGCATCACGGCAGACCAATCTGCAAGTATTTTTAATGCAGGTGGTTTTTTTTTCATTCAAAAAGACGAACTCGGCACACGAGAAAACGCCCGATTGATTAATAACCGCATCTAAGAGCAGCAATTCAGCAACCGCAGAGAGAGGAGGGGGGGAAGGGATTAGCTCTATTTGTATCCGAGGTCAACACCAACTAAAATACCAGTTGCGTATTCCAACCTCTTGGAATTCAATCAGAGCTGTTTGTAACACAATTTTCGTTTATTTTTTCCGTTTTGCTGTCATCTCAAGGGTTAACGGGCGGCATGATCCAACACGTGACCGCATGTGCAATCTGCGGGGGACAAATGACAGTCGCAGTCCATCTCTGGAGACATTGCAAAGCCTGTGTAAAATGTGCCGTCGCCGAGACGGTCGCCGACACTTCAGATGTTTCCTTCAGAGGACAAGGGGGGTGGACTGGGAGCTCATTATGATGAAAAACACAGAGGACTGCCAACACCTGCTGCTCCGCTCCCCTCCAGCGAGGGAAAAACAAGGAGTACGGAGCGCGCGCACGCACGCACACACACACACGCACGCACGCCGGCTAATTGCGCTCACGCGCAACGACTGTCACGTCAGCGCTCCTGCGGCGTGATGCAACGCCGGCGTCCCACAGGTGAGGCGCCCGGGCCCCTCAGACATCACACACTCCCCCGGCGGAAGCACGAACTCCGAAATCCCCGAGCCGCAGCGAGGTCACGGGCAGAGGAAGTGGGATTAGCTGGCTGACAGACGTGGGATCAAAGCGGCTCGTCTGCAGCCCTAATCCTGGGAAAAAACCTCCGTGCCATTATACACCTAATTAATTAGACCTCACTACTCACCGTCGAGAGCCGAAGATGACAGAAACACAAAGTCGGAGGGATTCTGTTCTTCCCAAGGACACAAATTACACAGGGGCTGTACGTAGCTTTAATGTATAAATCTATTTCGAGGGCTGCCGGCAGCCATGGAACGGAGGCAACGCTGGGATTTTTCCGCTGGGTGAGGTCAGGAAACTAGGACGAGATGAGTCTCTTTGCCCACACAGCGGGGGAAGGCGAAACACAAAAAAGCAAGTCATCAATTTTTAACTCCCGTCTCCCGTTCCGCGCCGTTCAGTAGGCTTTCTCCCCCAACTGCCCCCCCCCCTCCCCCCGACGTTAGCCGCTTACGTAAGCGCGCCGTTGGGAGACTCCCTCCAGGCCGGGCCCCCGATGCTGGACGCTTATGCAAGCGCAAGGCCAGATATGCGGCGGACGGGGGGGGGGGGGGGGGGACGGCCCCCGTTTTAGTCTGCGATTCAAACGGAGGCGCCCGGGCATTGGCGACGCTGATTGCAAACCGCTGTCCACCAGGCCGGCTATTCTGACCCCACCGAGGAGCCTTAGGTAAGCCGCAGAGCGGTGGGGAAACGGGGCCCGATCGCTCATAGACTTCGGTTTCCTGAAAAAACAATGGCTTCAGTCTGCCACCGAGTGCTTAAATCCTGCGCGATTTGATTCTGCGCGGGTCGCCACTCTTTGCCAGTGCGACAACCTCACCTCACCGTTTTCCCCCGTCTGAACATTCTCCCATCCGACCCGGCCGCGCCACGTAACCACTGTTAAGGGATCATTGTCACGAGTCGCTCTTTAAGCTCGGGCCGCGGTCAAAAGCCACCAAAGGGAGACGGAACCTCATACCCGCAACCGTCCACCGCAATGGTAATGAGACGCACCGGTAATGAGGCCGCACCGGTAATGAGGCGCACGCACTCGCGTAAGCGCACCTCGAAGGAAGCCGCAAAACGGAGCGCAGCGACCCCAACGCGAAATATGAGGCCCTCCCCGCAGAGCCGAGAGGTGCGGGCCGCGCCCCGAGCTCCGGGCGAAGGGGGAAATGCAGACGGCTGCGAGGCATAATGAGAGGGGTTGAGAGGGGGGGCCGGCCCCAACAGGAGAGGATGGAGCGTTCGAGGAGGAAGCGCTTGGGAGGCGATTGGGATGAAAGAGCGGGAGAGAGACGTAAGCGGGGCGTGTTGGTAACCGGAGGGGTGGGATAAAAGGGAAAAATAACTAGAGGGGTGTGTGTCTGTGGGGGGGGGGGGGGTGGGGGGGTCTCATGTTTCACGCGGGTGAAGGGGGGGCCATCGCACGCATCTTAATCAAGTGGGATCATATATCCTCCAGGGTAGAGGGAGGGAAATAGCCAGGAGATCTGGACCAAAATATATGAATCACTTACTCCCCTCTTTTCAGCCCTTCTCAGCCTCCTCCGCCACCATATAAAGCAAGTTTCCTCTGCCATTCCATCGATGATCCGCGCGCCAAATGACATCGCCCGCAAGCCTCGCGTGAGCTCGCCCCCCCGTCGGCTCGACGACTGGGCGTTTGCTAATCACAAAGACCTGACCTCTGTCAGCGGGTTGGGACGTGGATGGAGATCGTTCGCTGTCCGGACAATGTGGACAGCTTTCTGCAGGCAGTACGAGCCTGGAGGGCAGCCCTTCCATCTCAGGGTAAACTATGTATGTACAGTACCAGGGCAGCGCAAACTAAAATGACTTTTAAGACAATTTTAATACACTCTTGGATGTATCCTTACTTACTGGTGCTTTAGAAGTAACCAACCATTACCTCTGAATACATGTCACCCCGAGAGAGCATGCGGGCAAGGGAGCAACTCTAAGTACAGGACGCATATGCAGATCTCCTGACCAATACGCTATTGACAGCCTTAAAACAGGAGATCATTAGGCATGCCTGGAGCCATGTTAGCATTGACACGGCCACAGGAGGACACAAAACAGGTGCTGTCAGCTCATCGAATGCCCCGCACAAATCATTAACCAAAGGTGCAAGCCTGCTACCCATATGCACATTAATTCAGAGCCAGAATTATCAATCTGTGCCTCAGACCGAGGCCCGGAATTTCAATCCAGGCACACCACCTGCGATGCTGGAACGGAGATCTATCATCTGCCGTGAAAACACCGCATTCTGTTTTTCCTCCACCTCCGTTCTGCTGGTGAGGAGACGCAAAATAAGAATGCTGCCGGTAAGCTGCAGCTCTCCTTCCTCCTCTCTCACCTCTGCTCTCCATTGCTTCTTTCCTCCCCCTCCAGCCATCCATCCATCCAGCCATCCATCCATCCAGCCATCTCTGCAGCCGAGCGCTGCACGGTGAATCAGCTGTCACTGTCTGTCCCTCCAGCTGTGGACACAGCTGTCTGGGCCAGATGGGCTCATCTCCACCTCATCCTCCCTCAGCCATGAAGTCGATAAGGGCCCCCCCCCTCCCTCCCCTCTCGCCCTCTCTCACCTGGAACCAGGGACCACTGCCCCCGCGGCGTCTTGCTCTCACCGAGCCGCAGCAATGTGGAAATGAGTAAATAAAGGACGTTTGCAGCGTTTACAGACAAATGAGGCGCCGGCAGAGCTCATGCTGTGAAAAAAAACGACATTCCCTTCATTTTAAGTCGGATCAAGAACGCTTGAACGCTTAGTTTCATCAGAGATGCCTTGGATGCTTCACAAGCTCTTTTTACGAACCTATTTTCGCGGAATATCATGGTTCCTGTCTGCACAGACCCGTTTCATGTTTATTTGGTCTCGATCGCAGTACTTTATGTTCCCTCTTTGGCTTGGCAACTTTTTTTTTTCGTGAATCGATTTTTGACAACAAATCTATGGAATGCGGCGAGCTATTTCGGAGAATTTGGATGACGTGAATGTGCTGCGAACGTGAATGGATGTTCAAAACCATGCCCGTTTTAAGCTCCCATTTCAATATATAAAACCAAATCCAAATGAATGAGGATGTTACGATGTATTTGGACTCGGGGGGGGGGGGGGGGGACAATCATTTATGAACAAAGTTGCAGTAAAAGTGGCTTCTCGTTCGAGGCGCCATTTAACCAATTCCTCTTTCCTTTTGTAGTTGTTCAGATGGTGATTTACAGGTTTACGGGGACCTGAAAGCGACTCCTTTCTGTGCGCCATTGTGGAGGTAATAATCAGGGTACATGCTCAAAGGTTGGTGGGGAGGGAGAGTGTCTGCTAAAGCTATTCCAGAATAATACTGGCTCACAGTAATCTCCTGCACACAGGGAGAAATTTTGACAAGGATTTAAGGATTTTAAATACAATTTCTATACGCAATGAAGGCGCAACAATGGCGCAGGGGAGAGAGGGGGGCCAGGACACGGTGCAAAAAGGGGGAACGTTAGGAGTGGGGCGGGGGCGGGGGGGTGGGCACAGACAGAGACAGAGTGCGTGAGCATGAGAAGGAAAGAGTCATCATCTTTCTGGGAAGCCAGATTGCAGAGCTCTAGGGTACGAGACACCCCAGTGTTAAAAATGCCTGCTGAATCACATCTAATTTATCCAAAACTTACGCGACGAGGAAGAGCGGCCGACGCGAGCCTGCGCAGTGGAAGGAGACACGGAGACGGCAGCGGAACGACAGACAGACGGACGGATTGGGGGGGGGGGGGGGGGTGCACTGTGCCACAGCTTTATTTAAAACATAAGCCGTTTTGGATGCTCTGCCGGGCTCGCACGTCGGATGAACGGAGGCGCCTGTCGATTTAGACTGCAGATAGGGAGCGCCGAGTGCTCGCTGCTATCGCAGAGATTAACGCGCAGCCACAATGAGAAATCTGTGGGGTTGGTGAGGGGGGGGGGGGGGGGGGGGGAACGAAGAGACACGTGGCGCGAGATGCAATTTCGTCGGCGGCTGATAGCATCCTGCGCCGCGCGCAAACACGGCCACGGGTGACGGGGCCACCGGGCGCGTCGGCCTGCATTTGCTAAACATTTGCGGAGGCATTTGTGCGTCTGTGCATGCCGAGAGAGAGAGAGACAGAGAGAGAGAGAGAGAGAGAGAGAGAGAGAGAGAGAGAGAGAGAGAGGGAGAGGGAGGGAGAGGGGGAGAGCAAACTATGCTTTGAAACGCGGAGCTGAGGTTTGCACAGGCAACATATGTAAGCAAGGCAGTGGAGCAGCACAATATAAGAAGATACAAAGAATGTTTTCATGTTAGAACACACAGTGCATTCATGCACTGCATGTCAATATTTGGCCAATCGGAGGAGCCCTACTGTCCTAAACACCCACCCTTCATTTTTTTTTAACCTGCAGGGTTACATTTTTGAGTGACTGAGGTGTCACTGAAGGGTGACATCACCCAAGTTCCAGCCGCTGATTGATCAGTGTTTTCACGACAACAACAAACCCGGCACTTTTAAACAAGACTGCGGCTCGTTTCTTTCTGCATGTGACTGATTACCAGACCAGGTAATGGCTGGAGTGGTTGGAAATGGTCCGACCAGACGAGGCTGGTTAGAGCTCTGACCGGCAGCTACAAGGAGGACAGCGGCCTGGACTTCAATCCATGATGGATGCTGATGATGGAGGCTTCTCCGTCTCACAGTTCTCATCATACGTTCCTAGGAGCAGCGTTTAACCTGACTTTTCCGTTGGTTAGCCTCCAGCTAGTTAGCAATCAGCACTAACTGTGTGCTCTACCTGAAACTTGTCACATCCCTTTTGCAGCTGGACCAATAAAGGGACCCACAATGAGATTTGTATTATTATTATAATTATTATGATTACTACTGTGATTATTATGATAATTATTATGTTATTATTGTTATTATTCTAAGAATGATTATTGTTATTATTGTTGTTATTGTTATTATTATGATTATTATGATTATATTATTAGTGGTAGTATTATCGTCATCATCATTGTTATTACTATTATTATTATTGTTATTATTATTATTTTAACAAATATTAAAAATATATAATAATCACATGCTGTGTTTGTGCAATACATTGCTTATGTTATTGTGTAAGAATGCCTAAACTTTTTAATACTGGCATTAAATTATTGGCATATCACAGAGCACCAGTACGAGAATACATTTCCCCAGCTGCCACTTGAAACATGTTTCCACTGCATGGACATCATAACACACTGCATATGCACCACAGTGAATCTGTAATTCTCCCACTCCAGTATTTGTTTGTATGTCAAGTCATATCACAATCGCGACGCTTGAAAGCACTATCAAATATCACGTGTTGTCCCTACAAGGCAGCGTAATATGTTTTTGAGACGCGGCTAAAAGAAACCCATCTCGGTGCGACTTTAAGGAACCCGGTGAAACAGAGATCTGAGATTTTTCACTGTCATCAATTACTCAACGGTGTCTGCCCTCGCTCCCCCTCCCGTTTTCCTACTGGGCGACTGTGAAACTGCCTGCTTGATTCAGGGAGAGACCGGGGAAGGGGGGAATATTTTTGATGAATTACTCCTGAAAATGAATCGCATCGGAACCGAGCCTCAAACGCTACAGAGACAGCCAACCTCGGGCTGAACGCCCTGGAACGCACACTTATTAGGCCACGCAATTATTGCCACGGACGCTCGAGAGGGATGCACTGATAAAATTAGTTTGAAAATCACACTTTTTTTAAGTGCCGAGAGGCGCACTCATTGTCCCGGTAATTTCTGTTTACGACTCTATCACGGGTGGATGAATCGACTGAAGGGCTTTTTGTCATCTGATATGTTAATTGGGTAAAGAGGGGCCGAGTTAAAAACCCTGCATCGAGCCTGTGTTTACAAACAGGCAAACTCCGAGCAGACACTCAGCTCTGTTGAACTCTTCTCAACCCAGAGCGGCTCTGCCGCACTCACCGCTCGCTGCAGGCAGCGGGTCGGCGGATGCATTTCCGCATTTTACGAGAAAAACACCTCCGGTGAACTTCGCAACTTCTCGGGCCCCTCAGTAAGGGGAACGGACAGCTCCGGAATGATCAATTGGTTTCGCGGCGAACGAAATGGGGCGCGTTTGGGAGGCCGCCCCGTGATTGAAACAGCGGTTTCATGTCTACGTGTCCGGCAAAAGGAGGGACGGCAAAGAGCACATAGGGAGGGAGAGAGAGAGGGAGAGAGAGAGAGAAAGAGAGAGGGGAGAGAGAGAAAGAGAGAGGGAGAGAGGGGGGAAAATGTGATCCCAGACAGTGTTTGCTGATTTCTGTCTGCACAGATATCGGTTGGCACGGCTTCTCGGCACCCAGTGTCCTCTCACCACAGTGACCCCAGCCTGCTCTTGATATTCATAGCCGTCATGTTAATCCTCCACCCTCCTTCAACATCGGCTCCCGGTGCGGGCTTTTTCCTTTAAAGAAATAAATAATAACAATCATAAAAAAAAAAGCTCCAGTCTTTATCATTTTCACCCTCTGGGAGGCAGTTCGGTCATAATCCCCCTTTTTCCGACGTGCGCCCCTCCGTGTGTCATCTCTTATCTAAAAGGGAGGAAACCCTTGAAATAAAACACTCTCCGCTGATTTCCCCTCATATTTCCTCCCCGCCTCTCTGTATACAGTTTCACTTATCCCTGGCAGAGTGCAATTTTTCCAAAAAGCAGACGCCGAAAACACCCTTACAGGATATGTTTTAGATCATTCTTTTTTTTCTCTTTTCCATTTTCGGGGGGGGGGGGGTGGGCCTGCGTGCGCCTCCGCCAGTGCGGCGGGGGGCGCGGGGGCTCTGCTGCGGCGTGGCCGACTGGAATCGGGATTTCAGAGTTAATGGAC
Organism: Karalla daura; assembly: GCA_029224185.1. Taxonomy (NCBI): domain Eukaryota; kingdom Metazoa; phylum Chordata; class Actinopteri; order Chaetodontiformes; family Leiognathidae; genus Karalla; species Karalla daura. The sequence continues at coordinate 1,584,641 of CM055210.1, read as the reverse complement.
GGGGCGACCGCTGCCTCCTCCATGTGTCAGCCTTCGTTACACGCTCTGCACACAGACGCCAGCCAGCCAAACAGCCAGCCAGCCAGCCAGCCAGCCAGCCAGCCAGCCAGCCAGCCAGTCAGCCAGCCGAGGCCAGGCCAGCCAGCCAGCCAGCCAGCCAGCCAGCCAGCCAGCCAGCCAGCCAGCCAAACAGCCAGCCAGCCAGCCAGCCAGCCAGCCAGCCAGTCAGCCAGCCGAGGCCGGGCCAGCCAGCCAGCCAGCCAGCCAGCCAGCCAGCCAGCCAGCCAAACAGCCAGCCAGCCAGCCAGCCAGCCAGCCAGCCAAACAGCCAGCCAGCCAGAAAGCCAGCCAGCCAGCCGAGGCCGGGCCAGCCAGCCAGCCAGCCAGCCAGCCAGCCAGCCAGCCAGCCAGCCAGCCAGCCAGCCAGCCAGTGGAAAGCCAGCCAGCCAGCCAGTCAGCCAGTCAGCCAGTGGAAAGCCAGCCAGCCAGCCAGCCAGCCAGCCAGCCAGCCAGCCAGCCAGCCAGCCAGCCAGTGGAAAGCCAGCCAGCCAGCCAGTCAGCCAGTCAGCCAGAAAGCCAGCCAGCCAGCCAGCCAGCCAGCCAGCCAGTGGAAAGCCAGCCAGCCAGCCAGCCAGCCAGCCAGCCAGCCAGCCAGCCAGCCAGCCAGCCGAGGCCGGGCCGGCGCAGCGGCAGGGTGCGTTTGAAGAGAAACCGAAAGTCACAGCCACGGCGTGGCCTTACTCGTGACTTATTTATCATTTCCGATCCATACCAATCTGTGCGCCCCTCGTGTTCCCGGCTCATATCATCTGTCCCCTATCCGCCCATCGATTTTGCTTATGTGTAAGTGCCGTGACCGCATTCATCTGCGAAGCATCCTGGCATTTCCGTGTATTAAAGCCAAAGAAACAATCCCTGCTGCCCCGCATGCTAAGAGGCCTTTGACTGAGTCACCCAGGCCCACACACTGTACCCGGCCATGAGCCAGTTTCCACCCCTGCCATTGGGAGTCGAGGGGCTGACGGCGCACGAGGTGACAACATCATCATTTATAGATCTGCACTGTATAGCCCAGGTGGCAACCCTATAGCTTCTGTGCCTCACAAATCCCTGCAGGCAACAGATCAATCCTCACAGCCAGACCTTCACCAATAGAGTCAATGGAATGTAAAGATAATAACAGGCCGGCCACCGTCCCGTGGCTAGCAGATGATTCACTCCCCCCCCCCCCAGACGCAGTCTCAACTTTTGATCTGGATCCCTCGCTGGAATGAGGAACGACACATACAGGTCGGCGAGGAGCATGGAGCGTCACAGTTTGACGGATAGGAAAACAGAGAGACACCAAAAGACGGAGGGCCAGGAACGTCCTCCACGTCTGCTTGGTTATGCCACGCTCCTTCACTGTTGTGCAGGTCAATATTGAAATATTGACGTGTCACGCGCCAAACATTTCTCTTCCAGGATCAATCGTGCCCCCAGGCTCAAGTAAGTCATACGTAATAAATGGCACAATAAAGGCAAGGGCAGTCTGCTTGGCCGCAGCCCTCCAGTTCTTTTTCATGTTAAAGAACGGATTATCATATCAGCAACAGCGTTCCTTGGTACTGAGTCGGAGGGGAAATCGGCCGTTCATCACTTCTCTCTTTCATGAGTCGGCCTGTGGAGTCGGTGCTCAGCGGGTTGCGGGGGGGTGGGGGGGGGGGCACGCAGCGCATAGCTGTGTCGCCTGTTAAGCAGCTGCGCGAGGGCTCATTAGCGACGAGGCTGATGGAGACATCAAGCCCGCGGAGCTTATCTGGTGGCTGGCAGCGGCGCAGGGTGGCGGGGTTAACATGTTCAGGTTATCAATAGGCGGGGAGGGGGGGGGGGGGCTCTTTGAACACTCTCCGTCTTTATCGACCGCCACCGCCAATCAGGGCGGGGGGGGGAAAGACGCGCACATTTCAATGGCCCGGGAGAGGCTTTTAATTAAGGGACAGTCACCGAAACGATTATCAAACAACGGCAAAAGTAGGTTGAAGGGTAAATGCGTTCAAGGGCAATCTTTACAATAAAATCTTTCACCGAATCAATTCCCCGTTTTTCTCCCCCCCCCACCCCCCCGCTCGGCGAGACTTTAATTCCTGTCCTCTCGTCCTCGCCCATGATACGAGGGCGAGCGGCGGGTGACATCACCGGCGTGCTAATTAGCGGCGGAGCTGTCGGCTCCCTCCTCCAGCAGATTTAATGACCTGGAGTGGCCGTATCAGTGCGGTGGTTATTGAATCAAGTCCTCGCCGGGGGGAGGAGGGGGGGTGGGGTGGGCACACGCGTACGCGGCCTAGGAGTATGAAAGTATAAACACACATGCACGGTCACACGGTGTGAGCCGCGCTGAGGAGCCTTCGATCGGTGAAGAGCTGAGCCATCCATCAAAATCATCCGTGGGACCTTTGGCCAAATTAAAACGCACGAAGGATGCAACCCCCAAGCCCCCACCACCCCCTCCCCACCCCCCCCCACCCCCCCACCGTTGCCAGCTAGCACATCCTTAGCATTCACAATAGAAGGTCGGAGGCTGCAGGCGCATATCTAACACTCTCGCGTTATTCGGCCCGGAGTGAGGTTTGCAAGATAGCTTTCTTTTCTATAGCATCGCAGCTTTCCGGGTGAAGGTCGGAGTGGGTTGGGGGGGGGGGGGACAGGAAGCAGGAGGTCTGTCAGTTGCGTATGCGTACGGACCTGCGAAAGGCTCAAGGGGTCGGACCGTCGAGACGTCGAGCATCCGTGACGCTGAATCACGCCACCGGCCCGTCGAGACGGTCACTGGGGGGTTGCAGGGGCGCCGTCTGTCCGGCCCCCTGAGCTCAGCCAGACAGACAGCCAGACGGAGAGAGCCCGGAGTGGCGCTCCCCCCCGTATCTCTTTACATGCTCCGCGCGTGACACGCCATCACTTATTCATGCGGACACGGGCCGAGTAAACACATCGCCCATGTATGCGCTCAATAATTCAGACGCGGAGAGAGGGCTGCGTGGGCACTTTCCCGGGCGCGATCCATATTTGAAGATCAGGTGAGTTGAAGGCGGGGATGCTGGGTGATCCCGGGGCCTTGATTATTCCGGGGGAAACTTTTCTAAAGTGCTGATGCCGACACACACACACACACGCACGCGACTGGAGGACCTCCGCCCAAACCTCCTAGCACAATGAGACATGACACAGGCTGGAGCCTACTAATCGCACCCTTAATGAACTCTTTGCTATGGTGTGATGGTGGACACATCGAGTGGAAAAAAAGTAATATGAACCGTAATCAATGTCATCCGGAGGAATGTTGAACGTTTAAAGAGCACTTCATTGCTGCCTTTAGATCAACCATCAGCATTCATTGCTTCCCTTAGACACTACTTTTTTTTTTATTGTTGTCTACGGTTGCAACTTCAACTCTAATTTTGGAACTGCTTCGCACAAGATCCCATTTGGTTTTCTTAAGATGCTCAAAGTGCATTTCCCACTGTGTTGCACACAGTTTTCCACAGAAAATAAGAATACAAAAATATAAAAAAAACACAAACGCAGAAACGGTACTTTGGCGAAGACGGACTGGGACGGTTTGCTCCGAGTCCGAGCAACCGGGCTCCGTGTGTGGCGGCCTGGACACCATGCCGTGGCCCTCACATGACAGGATGACACGTTTAATTAAAGAGCTCTGCCCCGCCGCTGGTCCCCCCCCCCCCCCCCCCCCGGCCCTGTGACAGGGGTCTGATAAAGCCATTAGGCTCCCGGCCCTCGGAATAGGAAACGGGCTGGGGTGTCCTTTTGTCGAAGGCACCACCGCGATGAACGCTTATGGAAATGAGAGGAGAAGGCGTAATGGAGGACCGCTAATCTAGGATGATTGGAACTACAGAGGGAGCGGCGATCTAAAAAAAAAAGAAAAAAAAAAGCACGCGGGATTAATGGCACACAAAACGACGGCGTTGAAATTTAATCAGGGGTCGGAAATGGATCTCTGGCTTACAGGGATTGGCTGGCGAGGAGCTTCCGCGATAGATTATGGAAATGAATCTGTGGAAACAAAGCCGGGCCAGCGGCACCAAAGTTATTCTAGAGGTTTCCCAGTCAGGTTTGTCTCATTTGAATGAATCGTTTGGATAGGTCGGTCTCTCTAGTTCGTGAAGTGGGCTCGGGGCTCGAAGTCCCAGCGCAATATTTGAAACGGAAAACGGCAGAAGACGGCTGTGAATTTCCGCAGGACCGGGTCCAGGTCCGGGTTTGTGGACCTGGACCTCCCTTTACGGCGCGCGCATTGAGATAATTCAGTGTGCGATGGCGCAGCGCACGCTCGCATCCTTCCTCCCGCGCCTCTCCCTCCGTTCCGCTGCTGCTTCAAGCTCCCGGGGGCACGTTTTATCCCCCGTTCTCTGCTTCAGCAAAAGAATTAAAAAAAATTAAAGAGCTGCAAAACTTTGATCCAGTGGCGATTATCCACTCCACCGTTTCCCCTTGTTTGCGTCAAGCACTGGAAACTTCACGCTCACACCCTTAATACCCTTATCTCTGGACTATTAACGAACCGCTCATTACCCCGAAACCCTTGTCACCATTTGTTGGAAGTGACCGTACCGTAGCGACCAGCTACATAATACTCTCTCTTTTGTTCCCCGCAACATAAAGCCTCCTCTTCTTTGTGCACTTTCATATCCCACATCGCGCCTGTGGAAAGGAGGAAAGCGACCTAATTGGACCGGGCCCTTCCCTTTCCACGACAACGGCCATTTGAAACTGCGATGAGGGCGAGGGGGTCTGCCAAAATCCATTTCTACGTCCTCAAACCAATCTTAAGTCGTTAGGCGCAACATTACAACCCCGCGCTCCCAATGGCTTTTTGGTCATTTCGGAAGTTGCTCGTTTACGGAGCGTTACGCTGTGTTATTTAAGGAGGAAAACTGAAAGCGGAAGACAAAGATGTGGACACTGGCGCTCGCATAACGCGCTTTTGGGGTATAAAAAGGGGAGGCTCTGCTCGATTGATTTCACGCTCTGCTTATGGGAGGACGCTTTCATGCCCACGCGGTCCAACGTCGGAACACCTCAGATGCTGGCGAGCCACCTTGCAGTCGGACACACAGCACACTGGCCGGAATGGGGAAAAAAAAGGCCGTCTCCCCTTTCATAATCGCATTCAAATGGGCACGTCTCTTCTGCAGGCCGAGAGAGGCCAGCGATCCACTAATCAGCGCCGCTCACGCCGCCCGCCCGCGGCGTCCCGCTGTGCGGTAACGACGTCGCCGCGCGTCCTTGTCACTGGACGCGACGGACGCGGAGGCGCAGAGGCGCCGAGGCGCTCACGCGACCCGACGAAACTGAAACAGGGCCTCTGCCCGTAATTGGCCCGGAACGCGCACAAAATCAAAGTAGCGAGAGGCAGATTCACTCCGTATTCAGATCACACCCATATCACCGCACGCCGTAGATGTAATGACGCCGCGCATATCCACGGGCTTGTGAGTACATCCTGCACGCGAAGCCTTAGTTTCAATTGATTCATATTTCATAGCTCCGGCTCTGCTGCATAGTTTATATTCTATTGTGCTCACTGCGTTTTCCAGTCTCGTATTACGTATAAAGCCAGTAAAGTTGAATCTCATGTACTCCACGCTCGTCTTCCTCATGTCAGTGAAGGTACCGGAACTAGGGCGGCCATGATGGCACAAATAGACGCATGCGTGGCCGTATATGTCAGCTGGGGGTGGGGGGGTGGGGGTTGGCAAACCTTTTCCGGAGCTCAAACCCGAAAGGGCTTTGAGGACCACCTTTCAATTACAGTTCAAACGGGGCCTCGGGAACGCATTCGCTCGCAGGGAAGAGCCCACAGCTGCATCCGCAGATAGAGTCTGCTCACCCCCGGCGTTATGCACCCGCCGACCTGGTCTGCATGCAAAGCGGGCGAGCGCCGCTTTTTGGTGAGGTTCTCTCAGGTGCCGAGTCACACCAGCGGCGGCGTGCGGATTCACTGCAGCCACTCGAGCAGTCCCACGGGATCACGTTGCCCCCGGAAACTGCGCGCGCTCTCCGCGGACTGCGAGAGGCAAGGGGACGAGCGGGGACGCGGATAAAGACATGGGGAGGGACGGGGAACACGGCAGTCAGATTGTGCGCTGGCATCACGCTACCGCGCTGGCACGGCGTCAACAGCCTGATGGCCAATTAGCAGCAAGTAGCGGGCAGGTGGAGGCCCACCAGTCGGCACATCCACACTCCCTTCCCTTCAGCTCTATGCCCTTCGGTCCCTTCCATCCTCCCTCTTCCTCAGAAGTGACCAGCCCCCCCCATCCCCCATCCCCCTTTCCCTCCCCCACCCCGGAGGGGCGGATGCTACAGGAGCCAGATGGCGCTCGCAGCGGTGTCTCTGTCTGTGTTTGTGCCTGAGCAGCGTGGCTGCTTCTTCCCAGACAGCCAGCCACCGGGCCCGGCGGCGCTGCGGGTCCCCGCTCCAGCCCACTGGCACTGATTGAGACACGGCGGAGCGTGCCAGACGCGTCACACGCACACACGCGCGCTCATCCTCGCATGGGAAGCACACGCATGTGCTTCAAAGCTGGCGCAGGACTGCGACGATCGGGAGCGTGCGCGTGCATCTATGGTGAGGGAATTCTCCGTGACTTAAAGGGGACCTGGATGGGAAAACGTTCACTTCCTTGACTTTGTTGAGTATCGACAGCCCATTCCTGGCCAGAGGTGCCCACCAGCCGCCAAGACGTCGCCATGTTCTCATCCGTATGGATTCCTGTCTAGTGTCGCGAGGGGATTTCTGACAACAACCCGGCGTTCCGCAGGACGTCAGCGCCATTTCCGACCGCAGCGCGCCTCAGCAGCGAGACACCGAGACAGCAGGCACAGATGTCCGCCTCGTTCGGGGGAGGACAGGAGGCCCTCTAATAACGTTATTATGGCATTCTGACTCAGGGAGGCATGAGCGGGGCGCATAACATCGCAGCCACAGTTTGGATATTGTTATAACTCGCAGGAAATGAGACGGAGATGGTAGGGGAGGGGGGGTGGGGTCGCAAAGTGCTGTCTGTTCGCGACGGTCTGTATGTGACCATCCCAGAACATATGCTGTTCGTTCCTTCCATTACCCTGGGTCCAGATGACGCGTCTAGGTGTAACACCAGTTCGCTCTCTACTGCAATGTATGATCTCTTCATTGATAATCTATGACATAAATGTATGTATGAATGTAAAGGTCACGTTTTTCTTCTTCTTCTTCTTCTTTTTTATGGAGCGCTGCAGCTGACAGCACGCTGCACTTCCTCCCACGCTCAGACTGTCCGGCCCTGGAGACAGAAGCCCCCCCGGGGGAGTGTCCGGGTCACTTTCCCAGCGCTCACTCACTGGCGTGCCCTTCACCTCGTCCCGTTCTTTCGGCGACTTCCCGCCACCCCGCGGCGAGGAGCAGCCATCGGATTCCCCGTTCATTCATTGGGGCCCGCAAGAGGCTCGTTTCAATTTTGTCTCATTTGATTTCAGTATCGGGCTCCATCATCCGGAAGTGGCTTGAGGTCTTGGCTGTTACCCGTGTCGAATACTCGATGAGTCTGAGAGGACGATGCAGTGTGCAGTGTACACACCCATCTATCTAACCCCGTCAAAACCCCAGACCACCCTTACTTTATAACTTACTCCTGTTGACCACATCACCACCATATCGCTAATCTAAGCCCCATCTCACGGCACTTAATTGAGTTATTTCGTTTATCCGGGATGCTGACTGAGTGGCTGCTCCTTCTTGGAATGAATTCCAAGTTTAGCGAGCGACCACGTTGCCCGGGCAACGCTTTCAATACACGAAAGCAATTGCGAAGATCTACTGTGCCGCACGGCGTCCAGACCGCTTCACCTGTTGCCCTTACGCTCTCACTCTCTCCGTCTTGTTTAACAGGAGACGGGCGGTTTGACACGCTTCCGAATTTTCCAGGCCATCTCCTCACCCCGCCGCCCTCATCCTTCAGCTCTCGCGGATGACGTGCCCGCCTCGGACGATGATCCCGAGGCCCGCAGGGCGGCGTTCTGACGGACACAGCGGAGGCTCGGGGCCGCGCACGCCCACCTTCTCATGCATCCAGCAGGTTGCGAGTGCGAAGGAACGGCGTTCGGGTCGCTCAACACCGATCTATCTGAATGTGCGCCCCGCGATCATGTATCTTTCAGTGCGGTGGTCGATCACAACCAGATACGAGGGCCTAACTGGCGGACTTCTTCCACGTCGCAATTTAGAGCGCTCGGTCCTCCTCATCTCGTCCGTCCGGCAGCGTTTCCTCAGCTCCTCTCGCTCTGCCCCTCTGAGTGCCGCAGTGCCGGGCTGCCGCCTCGTCAGCCTGACGACAAAGTCATCCCGGGCCTCGCGCGCTCACTTGCACGTTCCGACACAGGCGCCGGGATGGGGCTTGTGCTTCGCTACGGCATTCTAAGCCTGCTGCCGGGCACCCTGTTTATCAGCTCTCATGCTGAGAGATGGACTGACCCGCGCGGGGTTTTCGTCTATTCATCCATTCTTTTCAATTTGCCTACGCTGCCTTTAACGGGGGATATTGTTCTTTACACTTCGCCACATTCGTTTCACCTAATCATAATCGATAGCGAGTGCGCGAAGTGAACGAGAGACCCGTCATGCATATGCAGCAAAGCGCGAGCAGCAAACGGAACACGGGCGGTGCGTCTGGAGCAAAATGTCTTCTGCAGAGAGCAAGAACAGCAGCAGCAATGGGTGGAGATCCAACGCTCTGCTCGACGTGCTCTACACACTCCTCACTGTACGTAACATTGCAACTCAGCATGACTTTCGGGGACCACAACCCTTCCGGAAAGCCTTGGAACATCCCTACAGTGAAATCTACAGCATATTTGCATGTGCATTGGGGGGTACGTTCCATGCTGCCCTGAGTTCCCACAAACACATTCATACGACCCGTAAAGTGGAAGTGAGCCGAGCCCTGTGACGCCCCTTGTGCTCTCCCGCAACCCCCCTCTTCCTCCTCCCTCTGCTCCTCCTCACCGTCTACCATCTCCACCACAGGCAGGACGGCCTGTGGTGGAGGAAGACCTCTCCTCTGACGCACATTGACGATGATGTGCCTCCGTGTGTACTTCTGTAGGACTTTGGCAGCACGTTCGCGTGCGAGGATTGCACTAGCGCGTGCACGTCGACGCTTCGTGTTCGGGTCCGTTTTGCATAATGCTGACGGACTCGAGGATCCAACACACGCACATGCATCATCTCCCGCTGTTTACCAGTCGAGTCAGATGAACCTTTCTCCACGGCTTTCATCATATCAACAAAAGGCTTACAGATCAATCAGGGGGGCCAAATTGAGGCGATATCTATTGTATTTATTCATGAAATTATTGTCTAGACATCGAACCCAAGGAGGCGGCCGCACTGGCTGCATGCTAACCAGCCGTGCTTACCCAGCCTTTGAATAAGACCCCCGCCTTGTACGCGCCGAGCACTACATCGCCTACTGTGAGCTTTTTTTTTGGGGGGGGGGGGATCAGCTCTTACGAGTGGGTGTCATCAGGAAAGTGATTTTCAGTCTGTGGAGGACACCCTGTTTAAAAAAAGAAAGCACCCTGGCAAATTAAAGCCATGTGGTACAAAGGTTTGCCAAAAGTCACATTTTATGAGTTCCATTTATCTCAGACCATGCCCTTTAGCACACTCCTGGGCTTTAACATGGCCGTCTTGACCCTGGGATGGGCGGTCAGGCCATAGGGCAGCACTGGAGCGACGAGATGAAAGCCTACACTCCACTTCCTGGTCCTTTGACATAACACTCCCTCCCCCGTTGACCCTCTAATGGAGAATTGCCCGGCATGTAATTAAGGACATGGATGTCCTTCAGGAATCATCCACCACCAAGGAAACGGCTTTAATTTCCCCGTCGCGCGCGGGGTCAAAAGTTATCTAAATCACAATGGAGGACTGATTAAACATGGCTACCCCAGAAGTAATCACTTTGTTTTGTCGTTGCCCCTGTCGGCTCGGGGGGGGGGGGGGGGGGGGGCTCTTTAGCGGCGCTGGCACGGTGTGACGTGCACCCGCCGGAGCCTCTGAAGACGCGGGGGCTGATTTGCGGCGATAAGCCGGGGAAACGGGGAGCGGGAGGGGACATTTCTCTCTGTCACTTTGCTTTCTGGGCTTCATATTTCACTGCCTCGCCGTGTCACGGGAATCAGGAACGCCCACCCGCCTTCACCCACCCATTACACCTTTAATCACTCCCCCCCCACCCCCTCCTCTGTCTTCTTCGGCCCCTCCCCCTCTCCAACTTGTCTCTCTCTCTCTCTCTCCGGCCGGCTCCCACGGTGGTGGCTGCTTTAAATTTTGCCCGATCATTATCGCCGTAAATTAGACCTGCGGGTCGGGGCGGCGGCCCGGAGAGTGTCGAGGATAGGCGGCCTCCGGGCGGGGGGAGCACCTCGATGTGTGGAGATGAGGGACCTTCTGGGGTGATAAGAGATTCGGAGAGAGCGGATTCATCATTCATCAGTCATTAGCATACACGGACGAGAATAGCACTCACAGTTTCTTTGAGGGAACCGAGGCCTGTTTGTGAGTTATCCATCATCGGCGCGGTACATCTACTGAGATCCCCCAGCTCTGGTCTCTCTCTGGAAATCGATATCTGCACTCTTTTACACATCCTTTTTCCCGTTGCCTGTTTGGCACTTAAGGTACAACCCCCTTTTCTGCTGCTCATTTGCACATCAACTTCTTAAGGGAAAGTTCAAACAGCAAAGGAGAGATACATTTCCCCCCCTCCCCCCCAGGTCATCCCCTTTCTCTCTGTTGCCCTCACAGCCTCCGTCTCCCTGGATCATGCTCGGGTGAAAGTGGCTGCAAGTTAAAGACCGCAGGTGGTAATAACCAGCCCCAGCGCTCAGGCACAACACCTTGATACATAAAAGCAGGGGGGGAGAGTTCACAGGGCTGTCCATTTCTTTCAAGCCTCTCTCTCTCTCTCTCTCTCTCTCTCTCTCTCTCTCTGGAGCTGATCCACAGGTGCGCATGCCTGGAAGCGCACAGCGACTTTGCTGGCTGGCACATGCTGTGGCTTTCCCGAGCGCACTTCTCAAAAGGACGGCAAACCCGCCGCAATCACCGCTGACCCCCTTCGCAATCAAACAGACGGCGTTCCCCCTCCGGGGCGCGCCCGCGCTCCAAAAATGCCGCACTACAAAGCCAAAGACCGGCGGACAGAGGAGAGGGACGGGCCCAGAGACGGACAGACAGAGGAAGCGAGGGATCGAAATGGAGAGTCGGAGGGAAGGAGACCGTTACCCTCCTCCAGCAGGTAAGCTGCTCACAATCAAAGGTTGCAAATCTTAAAAAATAGGGGGGGAGGGGGAATCAATTTTATGCTCTTTTCTAAACTTTGTTTTCGTTTTTTTTTCGGACTCACTTAAATTGTACCGGGGCTTCGGCGAGGCATCTGATGCACTGGATGTTCTGGCAGTCGGTGTAATGCAGGGTGTCAGCCGGTCAGGCTTTAGCAACTGCTGTGCCTCTGATGGGATACAGAGAAGACACAAAGAATGTCTCCTTTTTTTCTAGTTTTCCTAGAGTGTTGATATTGTTGAAGATGTTTGTATTCTACCAAATAGGTGAAACAACTCTAAAATGATGGTGCCTTTAAAATAAAAAGCATACTTGGAAACACGTTTTGGCTGTTTTCTCACCTCCAAAGTAAAGGAGTAGACACGGCACAGTCAATACATTCAGCCAACGTGTCAGAGGAAGTGATTGTTGGAATTTCAACTTGTTCGGATGGGAAGTATGGGAGGTAAATTGGGGAAAAAAGGAAGGAAGTCGGCTCAGGAGGCGTTTCTGCTCAGACAAATGAGGGTGAATGGATGCCATGCCATACCCCCCGCCGTGAGCATCAAAATACAACCGTGAAGCAGCTTAACAACAACAACAGCGGCAACAGACAGTAAAGTATTAGGCATCAACTGGATTCGGATGTAAACACGGCGCCTCACGAGACGCCGACCCGGCGCACGTCTCCTATGGAGGCGAGGCGCGCGAATGAAAGAGCAAAACAAATTCACGCTTTAGATTCATGACAGGGAAGACGGGGAGGGGAGGGATGAAGAGGAGGCAGAGCGAGGGAAACAAAGCGGCGCCGCCTGAGTGGGAGGGCGGAGGAGTAAAGACGCGTGAGGAGGAAAGGAGGAAAAAGAAAAAAAGGGAGAAGTAAAATGAAAAGATAGTAGGAACAAACGGAGCCGGCTGTCAAGAAG
>CM055210.1:1557350-1569850 GCA_029224185.1 Karalla daura | reverse complement strand
ATAGCTCAATGCTAACACACTCATCGCTCCTTTTCATTATTCATGGGGGCTAATGGAGGTTTGGATAGCAACCGCCGGCAGAAAAATGGGGCTGAGAGCGGGCCGAGTGTTTCGTCTCACCTGTTTTGTCTACTGGCCTCTCTTCCACTCTCTCTCTCTCTCTCTCTCTCTCCCTCTCTCTCTCTCTCTCTCTCTCTCCCCTCTCTGTCTGGCCGGCTTGCTGACGCAGGGCTTTAACAGGGTTTTGAGCGAGTAAGATCTCTCAGGCTGCCGCGTGAGTAATGGGACACCGAGAGCCTCTGGAATAAATAAAGGGGACGACCGGAACAGCCCCCCCCCCCCCCCCCCCCCCCCCCCCCAGACTCATCCGCCTCCGCCTCACCTGCCCCCACCTCCCTCTCATCGCAATTCAAATGTCGCAGGATGCGAGAGGATCAAAAGGCTCCTCTTGAATTCTAATGGCTCTTCCTGCCGCTTTTTTTCCCCCCCTTCGATATGGGCACAATCTCTTTCTTTCAGAATCCATTCGCCGCTCGCGAAAGATTAAAGTTTTGATTTCCCGGTCCCCCGCCCCAAACCCGACCCCGCGTCCGGGCCGCACCCACCCGTCCCCGACATTAGACGGAGCGGAGGGGGAGAATCCGACTAAGCAGATACTCTCCCCCGCATGCATTATTCAGCACGGAGGGGCAATGCTCTGATTCGCAGTCATAACGGGAGGTCCTGGAACCACTGTCCCTTTGTGCCCTGACCCCCCCCCCCCCACCCCCCCCCCCACCCCCCCCACCCCCCACCACCGCCGCCCCCGTGCAACGTAAACACAGACGCGGTGACAGGACGGGGAGAGTCGGGCCACTTGGCAGTCGGCCATGTTTTTTTTTTTTAAATACAGAAGAGCCTGTTACTGCGTCGCAGAAGATTAAAGGGTGTGCGGGGAGGGGGGGGGGAGGAGGGGGTGGGGGGGGGGGGCATTTCCTCCGACTGCTCTCATTAGGCGAGACGTGTCGCCGCTCCCCAGGACGCAGCGTATCTGAGCGGAGGAATTTTCTTCATTCTATTAGGGAGGGGGGGAGGGGGGGGGGGTGATCCTCTCAGACACTTTTAAAGATGTGGCTCTGCGCCATTGTTTCAGCCTCCAACTTGCCATTACCGCTGGCAGAGTGATACATCACATCACAGCGCCTTTGGATACCCCCTCCCCTCCTCCACCCACACTCCAATACTCTCGTTTTGCAACCTATTAAATTGGCCCTGCTCCGTGTTTTCCCCGCTTCCCTTTCATTGGGACCAAAGGGAAGACAGTCACTCGCGAGGCGGCTGGGGCTCTGATGAGGACTATCTGACTCGGAGAACACGGTGTTGTCTCCGTCTAACAGGCCTTCTCCTCCGGTGTGGAGCCGCTTGCTGACAACCCCGGCTTGGATAATTGCTGTCTGGGTCCGCCGAGCTCAGCAGATTCCTCAGTCATAATGAGGAGGAAGTTTGTGTGTGTGTGTGTGTGTGTTCCGCGCGCCGGAGACAAACGTTGTTAGGGTGCAGCAAACCTAATCAAAGGAGCCGCACGGACTGAAATTGCGCAAGGCTGGTTATTGAGCTGATTCACCGCAAGACAGCAGGTGCAAAGGTGCACCCGCTAACCAGGTGGAGCTTCACCGGGGCGGAGAGCTCGGCACAAATGTGTGATGTGACACAGGAAGCGAGCACACGCCGACCCCATTACCGCGAAGATCTGCATGACAAAAACATGTACGGGAGGTGCAAAAACTTCACGACTTCCACATGCGTTTTGGTTGATTTGATTGACACATTGATTTCACATGGATGTGGACACGTTGCTCCAGAAAGTAGCTGCTGCTTCGAAGCACCATCTACCACTTTCAGGTGTTCAGGAATTCAGGGGAAAATGATGCCCAGCTAGGGTCAGGGTCGCAAAGTGGAGAAACTAATGCAGTGGCAAGGCAGTGACAAGACAGCCAGTCAGAGGTAAGGTCACTGTGGCTGGCAAATGAGTGTGAAGGGGTGCCAGGTCTGTACAGAAACAGACCATACTATGCCTGCACCTGAAACAGGATATGTAAGGACTGAGAGAGCTCTGGTGAAAATCACTGTTCTGTCTTCCTCTGGGCTAAAACCAGAGAGCAAGGACATATCCTCCATTCAGCCATTCTGGGACCCTTTAAGTGTAGGTGGATGTTTATGTATTCAGATGCAGCGAGACCCCTTGCAATATTTCACACTGAGTGTTTTGCTGCTGAATCATCAAGCCGTGACGCTCTCACTTGGCGTCCTAATAAAAGCCCAAACCGCAGATGTTACAGACAGGTGTCAGAGACAGAGCCTCCAAAGGAGACGGTATAAATTAACTGTGACCTCACCTTGTCCCCGCTCCACTTTGTAATTTCCCTCTCCACCCCGTCCTGCCTCTCCGTCTGAACACTCTCATTTCTGTGTATCCATTAGTCCGGAGCTTTCCATGGGCTCGGCTAATGGGGGCCTGATTAATGGCGAGGACTCCGCTCGAAGCCATTAGCCTGCCAACTCCCTCCGGACGGGGCCGAGGGAAGGAAACGGGGAGCCAAGGAGGAGGGGGGGGGGGGGGGGGGGGGGGCAGACAGGTAGGTGGAGGGGAGCGAGGGGTGCGGCTGGGCTAGAGAGACGAGCCGGGTGGTGCACGGTGGATGGAGGACTGGGAACGTCACTCTGGCTAAATCTATCAGGTATCAAATTATCTTGAGCAAGCACAAGCCATCGATGGAGACTTTCAGCCCCGCAGGACCCCGCAGGACTAATTCCTCCGCCGGAGTGGATCACTTTCAATCCTCTCCAGCATAACATCGTGAGATGATTTGGAAGATTTCAAACGGGAGCGCCATTAAAAATTCAGCGCGCTTAAGATAGTGCTCCCGCAGTGCAAGTGCCCTCGGACGTCGCGAGGAAATTGATCGGGACCCCGTCTGCCATATTCAGAGGTAAGCAACGGCTCCAGGAAAAAGCCGGAGTCAGCAGCAGCAGCTTCGGAATGCGTCTGCGACGCCCTGTGCACTGACGCAGATCCGTTGTGACGACTGCCCGTGGGCCGCGACAGACGCCTCCGTGGCGCGTGCAGATGCTCTCATCCCATATCAAGTCGTTTCCCCCCCCCCGATCTGACACCGCCAAGGGGGACCCATCGGCTAATGAGCGGGGCGAGAGAGGTTCGCCCCCCCCCCCCCCCCCCATCCGAACCGCGCTCCTCCCGGGGCGCACGTGCCGTCCCGCGGGGTTGCGGGAGCACACAGCAAAAGCCACTTGAGCGATTCAGTGCCATCACGGGGCCGCAGGAGTGTGACTGAGCAACATGGGGTGGGGTGGGGTGGGGGGGTGGGGTGGGGGGGTGGCGGGGGGGGGGGGGGGGTAAGATTAGGATGTGGCAGATACAGGATTCAGACCGGTCCAGGAGGTGTCACGTTTGAGAGGGTGGCCCGGGCCCCAGTTGTGCACGCAAGGTCAGGAGGGAGAGAAATGGAAGCAAAAAGAAAAAAACTTTTTCTAGAATCACTCACGCCTCGACTGCAGTTTGCAGTGCTCAAGAGCCGACGGAGGCCGCACCCACGATCCTCTGGAAGGGAGGTGAGGTGTTCATATTCGCTTCCAGCGCCGTTATTTTTGTCATAAATCACACTTTGGATTACAGTGGACCCGTGAAGTCACCATCGACAGCCACGCTCCGGATGTCGAGACGGCGATAGCGATAGCGAAGGCGCCAGAAAGGATACGGATAAAACCTGAGTTCGGCTGGGTGTCACAAAATCATGGAGAAAGTGGTGGCCATCCGCGAAAACAACAAAAACAACACAAAAATTATGTAGTGTAGGTGACACGACGACAAAACAAAGCGAGGCATTGGAGGGGAATGTACGGCCGTCCGAGCTAATAGGCGAGAAAGCAGAGACAAAAGGGGCGGCGCTCGGGGATCCTTTTTGAATTAATCTAATCTGTCACATCCGGTAATTCGGCATGGCTCCCCGTAAGTGAGAGCCACTGAAACAAAACGTGGAAAACACACCGAGGAATAGGCAGCCTGCTCCCTGTTACGAGATATTAAATAAACTGCAGGTGCAGGCAGGCTAAAGCCACTGCATATGCAGCCCCGAAGAAAATGGATTTTCTCATTTATGGACTTCACCATAAAGCCATCAAAAAAAAGTGTGTTTTCTCCAGTAAAAAAACGTATCAGATGTAGACATTTTCTTATTATATATATATATATATATATAAATGTGTTTTTTCTTCCTTTTTTTCCACATTAAGATAGAAAGTGTCCAGGGATGTCCGACCCTGACACACACCCTCCTGAACACTCTGCTGTCTAATCAGGACTAATTGGGCCACCTTTTGCCTAACAACCCCTCGCTGAACGTGGCCCGACATTTGTCAGGAGCGGCAGCTTCGCCCGCTCCCTTGCCCGACCTTTCCTGGCTTGCGGCTCCTTGCTCCGGCGCGGGCCCGGGTCCATTATCGCGCCCCGAGGGGGCCACGCGTCGGACCTTTGCCGCGTGGATGCCGCGTCTGTCTGCCTTTACGTGCCCTCTGCCCGTCTTCCTGACGTGCTACGAAATACGAGCCGGAAAACAAGCGGTCGGTGCGAAGATGATGCACCGTTTGCAAACTATTTAACTGGAAATCTGCCTGCTTTGCTGCGATGGCCACCTGCGAGCCCTGATGCTTCCCCGGGAACACAGATCCGCACAAAGATAAAGTTTTTTGGCAATTTGGGGCAATCGCTTGTGCAAAATGGGCTTTCGGCAGGGTTTCGACTGCGCCATGCGTCTCAACAGGTCGGTCATTTGCGCACTCGAACAGCAAGTCAAGGGGAGCGAGAGGCACAGCAAACAGTGTTTCGCAAGGTCAACAGGGAATAATCGACTCTCCAACCAAAAAGCCTTTTTCGTCATTTTGTATTTTGTATTGATAAAAACATACTGTGTCTAAGGATACACATCTACACGGCACATGAAATTACGCGGCGACCTCTTGTCCGGAATGAAGGTTCTCTTCGATAAGCTCTTGCTCTCTTTCAATATCTTTTCTCTTCGGACTACAATCAGGGAAGGGTGGCAAAACTCAAGCAGGAAGTTGGCTGAATCCAGACCGATTCTAAAACAGTAAAGTCCGTTTTCATGATGTCAGACGCGACAGAGCCCTTCGCAGCTCGCGTTTCCCAACAATGAAAGGTTGTAAATACCAGAAGCGGTTGTAACACTTCTCAGTTACTTAAAAGCAACAATAAATACCACCCCCCCACCCCCCTCCCCCCCGGGCTACTGTAGAATTGCGAAGGTAACGAACGCGATGAAGAAAAAACGAGCCTCTCTACGAGCCTCACTTGGAGAACAAAGTTTCACAGACGACGCAGGGAATAAACCAGCGACGCTGAAGGCCGAGAAGCACGATACGCAGATCCGTAAAATGGAAAGTGCTGGAAATGAAGAGCGCTGTAGGTAAGATCGATAAGTTGAAGGAGGGACTTGGGAGAGAAAAACAAGCGGTTGCTTCTTTTGGGTACAGGTCACCCTTTACTGCGCTGTCAACGGCTGCCCTGTTCGTTTTATCTTAAGCAGTGAAAGAACAAGGCATTGGCCCAAGGCGCCAATATCGACCAATTAAGCGAAGCCTGTAGGAGAGGGAGGGCTTTGACTGTTGCCGGATACGCGCGTGACGCGGGGTCGCCCTGTGGATCCGTTCGCTTATTTCCACTCAGGCCGCTCTTGCATGCACCCCGTGATTCCAAAGGAAAGCGGTTTTGGCGGCCCTCGTTTCTTAGCCCGAGACGCTGCAATTTGACTCTGGCTCTGGGCCATTTCACACGGAATCACCTCTACTCTGTGGCACTTTGCGGCCCTCCGCATAGACGTTTGTGAATCTGACGAGGAAATCCATGAAGCCTTGCCGGGTTGGCGCCTATCGGAAAACAGAGCAGGCCATCGGCGTGAGAGCACCACCGAGAGTGGCCTTCCGTGACACGTCTGAACACTGGTCGCCATGACGACAGTATTTCCAGTTTCGGTTTCAGTCTCGGGGGCCTCTATACGGTACGTGGACAAAGAACTATGAGACTCACTACGATGTCAAGGCTGGTGGATAATCTGTAGCACAAGCAGCACTTCCTTCTTCAGGAATTTGACTTGTGACGCAATCCATCTTTGCTCCGCAAACGTTTCACCATTTGATGTGCATCACGCTACTACATTCCAGAAAACGCCGCTAGCTATTGCAGCTGTAGCTATTTTCTGGAAGAATGTTGCGCATTGCAACTCTCAAACTCTCTGGGCTAATGTTATTTAGCATGCACGTAATATTAGACATGTGATCGCACTGCCCAGTTGCTTTCAAGATCCAGCCTGGCGCGAGCGTGTTAACGTTTAACTTGAATTTGCGGCATATTGCACAAAATCACAATACCTGTCCCCTGGAAGCATAATGACCCTCGTCAGTATGTAAAGATACACATGGTACAACAACTACGCCACGCATAATGACAATGATTCTACATAATGGCTTCACAATTATCTTCGAGGGTCACAGATTGCGAAGGAGAGTGAGAGAACATTAAAGGGAATCACATTAAAACGGTTGTAGCTTGCGGTTAGCCAAGGGAGAGAGTGGCTTCAAACAAATTCATTATTTAGTTTAGAATGGATATGGAGGAGGGGGTGGGGGGGGCACAGTAGGGGATAGGAATGGCTGGGAAGCAAACACAGAGCTGGGAGGGTATTAGGGGACAGGCCGGGCAATTAGACGGCGCTAAGAATCCAAGGTTTACAGCTCGCGCCGATGCGCAGCTGGTGGGCGCTCATTAGCATGCCGGCATGTTTGCACACATAAATGGGACAAACAAGTGAGATGCCGATATGGCATATCGCTCGCACGACTCCTCGGAGCGGACCAAAAAGATCACAATGGCGACGCCTGCCGCCGGGCACGGCGCTGTGTGGTTGGCAGGCCCGGAGAAGGCACAGTCACACATTCCCCGGCCCCGAGGGGCAAAACGGATGATGCGTGGGGCAGGCCTGTGAGAGTGGGGCCCGGCGCCAGAAAAGAGAGACTTATCCGGCCTTTTACTTTGGTGCCACCAACGTTAAGCACGAATGAACCAGGTGAAAAGCTGCAGCTTTGAAAGGCCGCGGGTGGCTTTAAAGCAGCGCCCTAGTGGCGCCGGAGACTCGGTCGCGTCTTCTGGGCTCCCATTTGAGATTTACGGTGTTGAGGAACTGTCACGATAAAACGTTGGACTGTGCCCGTTTAAGTCAACAGGGAGGGAGTATGTACAGCAGGAATTCCCTCTATCCCCTCACGGCTCCGCAGGAGTCATTTCACAAGTGTCCCAGTTAGGTTCAGACAAATTTCTCAAGGGGGAGCTCTTAGTTCTTTCTCAGAGAGGGGTTTCAGACTAACGAGCAATAATCAGATCGGAAACGCTCCCTTCTTTACTGTAGCCTTGAGAGCTCGCTGACGTGATTTGGGGCTGTCGTGTCGAAGACGGCCAAAGGAGTAGACTCAGGTGTGGAATAGGAGGTAGCAGCAAACACATCAGAAGAGGGGGTTGGCACTGGCAGGGACTGTGGTAAACCGGGTAACAGTGGTAATACCAGCCGGCAGGTAAAATGCGTACCCGCGTGATATCATTTGGATTTAAGGTAAGTTCTTCATCATGTTGTAATTCGTATGTAATAATCTTGGTCCATTGCCGTGGGGCGGGAAATGGGGTCAGCCAGAGAAACGGAGGCAGGGATCGACCGACCCCATGCGTCTGCACCGCTACATTCCAGTAAGCCAGCTTGAATAAAGGAGGCCCGGGGCCTTCGGGTCCCATTTGCAGAGGCAGTGATCTGGGCTTTTGGACCGGCCAGCTCAGCCTCCATCCAGCCTGAATGGAAGGGATAATCGCGGGGCTTTGCATCTCCAGCGCTCCCCAAACCCTTTCTCATGACTCACCGTCCGCCCGGGCAAGTCATACGGATCCCAGGCATGTCGCCGGCCAGAGCTCGCTTAATGATGGGAGGGGGGGAAGAAAAAAAAAAACCCCTACCGATGACTGATGAAGTCATTAAATGAAGCCGTGGGGAAGAGGGAGATTGAGGTGGGCCCCTGTGAGTGTAGCGCAGGCCTTGTAATTTGTATGTGTGCATATCAGTGACAAGGGAACAAGGGTAAGGTTGAAACCCGTAAGCCTGTTCGACTGTGACAGGCCACTGAATGCTTAATGGAGTTCCCAGGCAGTGCCTCGCGACGGCTACCCGAAAGTGCTTTATCGTAAGCAAAATGCAAATATGTGAGTGATCTGCTCGGAGGATATTTTTCAATGCGGGGCCTGGGCGGGAGCTGCACGAGCGGCCAACGCCGAGCTGTTCCCCCACGGCCCCAAGTGAGACGTCAGATTCTCTGAACGCGAACAAGATTCACGTTCGAAAGAAAACCTAACCACCCGGGTTAGGACAACAAAGTCAGAGGAAAGGGCAGAATTGAGACACGCGGCATCCGTAGGGTGTCTTCAAATCGCCCCAGATAAAAATCAGTGTGATTACAGGCATGGCGGATTTACCCCCTCAGGAAGTATGACATGCGCCCCGCGTCCTCCTTCATAAGGCTCCTCCAAAAAAGGTGACCGGCCACTTGGAACAGCCAGTGCATTTTGGCAGGCCGCGAGTCTTTCGGCGGCCGAAATGAAACGGTCCCCGGCTCACGGCTGGAAGGCAAAATCGCAGAGGCGGAGAGGGGCGACCCGACGCTGGATGTGGGGGGAGAGCCAAATCAATTGGGAGCGATTTCTGTGCTCCGAAATATCCATTTAGCGTATGGGACTGTGAAAACAAAAACCGACCGGGCCGCAAAGAAATAAACTGGGACAGGAGGGAAGCAAAGCTGTTGGATTTCTGAAGCTTGGGAGGCCAGTGTTTGATTCCTCGAACTCTAAACCATAAAAATATGGCAGCTTCTTATCGGCGCCCTCTCCACATGTCGGGGCTCTGATGACACGGTGACAAAAATACGCGTCCAGAGACGTGGGACTTCTTGCAGCCAGAGCTCGCACTTGGCTGGAGTTCAGCTAGCGCACGGAGACGCCGTACCACTTGAGCTCGCGACCACGGAGGGCCGTTCGGCTCGAGAGGGTTGAGATTTCCTCCATGTCGCACTCAATCTGCCCTTTGCCTGGCTGTGTGTGTGTGTGTGTGTGTGTGTGTGCGTGTAGACGTGCGTGCTCAGCAGGCACACTGTCAATGTCACCTCGCCCCGTGTGTTTATCGACACTCTACCGCACAATGCCTGTCACCGCCTTCCCCCCTGCCTTTTACGGCTCGAAACTTCGCAGGCTTAGGACGATTACAGGCTGCCTCCTCACCTCCGCACTGACACACTTGTGTGTCAGCGCGCATAAGGACTTTGTGACAACTGAGTGACAGGGGTGAATTGACTTTTTGCAGGCCCGCTGAATAAACGGAGTATTGAAAGTTTGAATTGGCCGCAGAATGTATGCCATCTCCATGTAATGGCTGAGCGCCTCAACCAACGGCACTGACATCTTAGGCGGATTCAATTGTTGAACTGCGTATTGTTTTGGGTCTTATCCTTCTTGTTATTACAACTTCAAATGAGGTTTTACTGGAAAATGACTTAGATCGATCGATAGACAAATTAACCGACCTGGGAAATCCCTGTTTTCGGAAGCATATGGATAACACTGAAGACGCACACTGTACAGCACAAGAACTGTTAAATAGAATAACAGGCTGAACAACAGTCACTTTTAAAGACAGCTGCCACGTCCATGAAAGAGTCCAGAGGCGAAAGACCAACATGTCATGAGGGATTCAGGTGAACGGAAACTCATAGTTAAGTATGGCTGAAAAAGTCAGGAAGCCGCGGCCGGGCCTTTTAGCGGTCACGATACTGTGTGTCTGAAAGCGGACACTGTGAGCGTAAGTGCCGCGTGACGGCCTCAGCTGACATCTCTATTTCTATCACAGGCTGACCTGGGAGGGTGACTCTTTCCTGATGAGGGTTCTGTTACTCCGAGAGCATGAAAATGTCAATACGAAGGGCTCGGCCGGCGAGAGCCATCGATCCCACGCAGCCGAGAGGAAACAGTAGAAACGGGCAGTGGGGGGGGGGGGGGGGGGGACGGACAATAAGCCAACGAGAGGGGGGGGGTGGGGGGGGATCGGTAGCTGCTGACCTTTGAATATTAATTCCCGTGATTGATGGCATGTGACCCGGGGAGCGATTTTAAACATGGTCGGATGTTACGGATATAGGGAGGGATGCACGACAGGAGGGGGAGGCGGGTGAGAGCTGAGCTCCTGTCCATCATGAACGTAGCCTCTCGCACCATACATGAGGCTCAGCAGTGGGCTGCCACAGCCACAGTGCGATGAGCCGTTTGCTCTGTCGCTGTGTCTTAACACAACGTCCCTATGGCTCAGTTGGCGTGCCCTGTCCAAATTAGGCTGCACGAGCGCTCTGGAAGCGAGGTCTGACTCGCTGTTTGGACGGCGTTTTTTGGGCCGAACGAGAGGAGTGCAAGGCCCGTTTATTCCTCCGTTTATTAGAACCCGACTCATCCGGAGACGGCGCGTTCGCCTTCACCAAAGCTGTCCAAAGTCTGATCTCTGAGGAGAAAAGAAAAAACAAGCACGTTTTGAAGAGGCGCTCCCCACCAGCGGCCCTGAAGAGACCCTCGGCGCGACTCGAGGTAAACGACGGACCCGGCGGGCGTCCGCCGGCCACGCGGCTGGAAGCGCAATCAGCCACGCAGGTGGGATTAGGAGACGTGGAGGGCCCTCCATCCCGAGCGTTAGCCCACAACAGATGGCACCGGCTCGCCGGCTTAACAAGCCTGCGTCTGTGTGTGTGCGTGTTTTAAAGTACCCATTGTTCTCACTTGAGAGGCACAAGGCAGGAAATAATCAAATATACATGTGCACCGAGCACAACGCGAGCGCAACAAGAAAACAGAATGAGCTCAGAAACGTGCACGCATGTGTGTGTGTGTGTGTGTGTGTGCATGTGCGTGTGTGGGTTCTGTTTTAAGCACAGGATGTGACCATCTGGCCGGTGGTGACTCAGCGTTTCTGCGGGGCGGCGCCGCGCTCTCATACGATCCTTACATTGCAATTGCCTCCCGAGCAGACCCGAGCGGACAGCACACGCATGAACACATGAATGTGATGAACCCAAACCGGCCCTAAACCCCCCCCCCCCCCTTAATTAACGGAGGTGAGCTTTCCGACTGTGACTCACTGCGGAACTGCGCTAGAGCTGGCTAGAATAGCTGCGCGCATAAGAATAGAAACAAACACAAAACCTCCCGCCTCCGGACAACCATTAACACTGACAATCCGGGCGAGAGGGGGGGAGGGGGGGGACGCTACTGAGTTTCTATATCCACCCAAACCCGGGCTCAAAATAGTGAAGAGACTCCTACTGCGCATATGCTGACACTCTTTTGAAGGGAGTTGCAGAGCGGCGACTCAAGTCAGCTTGCGCGCCATGCAAACTTTGTGACTTCCTCTCGTCTCTTTTGAACGAGGCGTGCGAGTCCTGGTCCGAGAGACGGCGGATTGATTCGGAAGCGAAGAAGAGATTCTGCATGATGAGGACGGTGGGCGAGACCGCGTGAGGCCTGTGGCCCGGTGGCGGCGTCTCACCGGGGTTCCGCGATGACGGCGTGGTAGGCGGAGACGTTTGAGTCTCCCGTGGGGGCTGGACCGCTACGACAAAGCTAAGCTGAGTGGTGACGCTGACGGGACGACCCAGAAAGGCTACCGCAACAGCGCTGGCTGCGTAAGGCACGGACCTGGCCTCCGCCACATCGCAGGTGTGACTCTGAAGTCTTTTGGCTGGCGATCTGATGATTTCCACAGGGATACGTGGGATACGCCGAGGTACTCGTAGCTGTCCTGGATATCGCCTGTTTTCCCCCTCTGGTAGATCGAGCCCCTCGGTTCCGATCGTCCTGCCTCTCTTTGGGACCATCCGGCCACATTCGTCCAAGCCCAATGACATCCCTAAAAGCGCATCTCCATTGTACGTGCCACGTGCGATGTTGACTTGGGCAAGTGGCAAGTTTGAGTCAGCTTCTGGGGCTGTCTTCCTTCTTTTTGTTTTGCGTGAGAGAGCCAGACGGTCGTACCACGTCGCCGTCCCATACAGCCAGCCGTCAGACCGTTTACCGCACCAGCCTGTAAACACAACGGGGATCGCCTCATCTTCACAGGCGGCGGCCCCCAGTGGCCACTCGAGGTCGCACCGTCGCATTCGCGAGCTCTTCCGAACGGGAGAAAAAGACCGCGGCTCTCTATCGAACCAGCGAGACGCCACCTGATCAACGTATTCACGGCCAAAAGCGAACACTTTTAGCGCGAAAACGTGTCAAACAAAACGAAACATTTAGCCCCCGCTGCTGGGGGACCGCTTCCACGAGCGTTTCGTCGCGGCGATGGAACGTGTTTTGATGCGAAAGC
>CM055210.1:1539850-1552350 GCA_029224185.1 Karalla daura | reverse complement strand
AGGCGGCGGGGGGGGGGGGGCGCTCCGGCAGATCGCTCACACAAGGGCCGACGTGTGATGGCACGGAACAGGCGAGCTGGGATGGTGCGACGGACTAGCTCTCACGCTAACTCATAGACCAGGAAACGTCGGTTCCATCAGGAAGGCCTCGGACGCTGTTTTCGCTAACCTAACGCCGCTTGCTAAAGAGCGGGGCTTAGCTCCTGTCTTTCCCCCGCGCCAAGTCCAGTTAAAGCCGAGCGACGTGAAAGGGTCGCATCAAGCGGGGGGAGTAACGTTTTTCTTCCTCTCTTTTCGAAATAATTGCCGAGGAGGGAGAAAAAAAACAGAAAAGCCGCTACTCTACACGCCTGTCCACCGGCGTCGTTTTGCAATCCCACGTTTTGAGATCCTGAATGGTTCGCATCCTCAGGCGTCCAGCTCTCCGCGCTCTCCACCCCCCCCCCCCTCCGCGTGCGTGGAAAGCCCGCTCAAACAGACGGCACGTGAGCGCTCCGCTCGAGCCTCGCCCGTTGTTTACCTCCTGCGCCGGTAATGGGACGGCGCCGTTTCTCATTTGCGACAATATCAAAAAGCAATTACGGGCCCGTGACTAAAAACGCCACCGAACGATGTCCGCCATCAATCACCGGGGGAGGGGAGAAAGGCAGCGCACTTATTCCCCCCCCCTCCCCTCCCCCTCACCCCCCCGCCTCTTGCTGTGGTGTTTCAGGGCGGACCGGGCCCTGGCCTTAATGGCTGCCGGGGGTGCCACCGTGAAAGGGCAGCCGACCTGTTGCAGATAGCCGGCTAATTATCGGTCTTATTTACCGAGCCGAAATGTCACTGTCCCGAAAGGCTCCGGCGCTCGGGCACACGCCTCTGCCCGGCCTGCGCTCCTCCAGGCAAAACGCCCCCCCACCCCCCCGGCGCCGACCTGAGAGGCGGGGAAACGATAGGGAAACTCACTCCCTCACCCCGGCGCCGTCCGGAGGAATCTGCCCTGCGCTCGGGCATTTGGTCGCAGAAGGAGAAGAAGACGCGCGCTCTTCTTCTGGCTTTGAACTGGCGCCGACCCCGGGGCTATTCCCCCATCGATCGCGGAGGCGCTGCGCCGTGAAAGGCGGCGCCCGCTCTCGGCCCGGGGCGTGTATTGACAGCCCGTTTCCTTTACCCCCCCCGCCCCTCCGCTAACTCCTCCGTCCGTCCAAGCCCCGCAGGCCCTGCGGGTTCATCGGGAGTACAGGGCCGTCCGAGGCCGATCGGTAAATGCCTCCGCGTCCTTGTGTGTGTGTGTGTGTGTGTGTGTGTGCGTGTTGGTGACACTCCCTCGTAATGTCACTTTAGGATTCCAGACACGCGGCAGGCGATGAGGCTCGGAGACGGGGGACGGAGGTGGAATCTGAAAGAGGCAGACGGGGAGCACGGGCGGAGAATGAAATCATGGAGGGATAAGGGAGAGATAGGAGGGTGGGGGGGGGGGGCGGGGTTTGGGATCTCACGGTAGGGGGATTCTGCGTCACAGGCCGGGTGGGCATGCGGCACCATACGGTCATGGGGCGGACGCAGGAAAGTCGGGCTCCGCACCTCTGCCCGCTACGTCTGCCGTCTGCAGTGATGACTATTTGATGAGACTTGATGCCGGCGCATTGTGAGCTTTATCGGAGCTGGCAAGGGCAACCATGCATTTTAATGTCCTGCCCCGTTTCCCGCTACTTTGCGGTTGCACGCGCCCCCTCCCCTCCCCTCCCCTCCCCTCCCCTCCCCTCCCCTCCCCCTCCCCGCCCCATCCACTCACTCTTTCGCTCCCTCTCGCTCCCCCCTCTGGCTCCTGGTTTCCCCGTTTCTCCACCGAACAAGCGACGACAGGGGGATTATGCAGATAAATTCGACAAAGGACTGAGTCAGAGGACACGGGCGTCTTTGATGGCATGGCCCGACGTTCCCCACCTCCCGCGGTACCTGTGGGGGGGGGGGCAAACCCGGCCGACTTAAACTTGGAGATTTAAGCTGTAGAAACAACACAGCGGCCTGTTGTCATTCCGCCGGCACTGAAGGCGCGGTGTCATCTGACAAAGCGGGATTTCAGAAGTGCCCGAAAACCAAAAAACAAAAACTTGCTCGAGAGAGAGAGAGAGAGAGAGAGAGAGAGAGAGAGAGAGAGAGAGCTGCTGACATTTTGATGTAAGACAAAGCTCTGTGGAGCGTCCCTGTACGGAGCCAGGTGGAAGCGAGCGGATAGAAATAGATGTAAGGGGAGAATGCATACATGCATGCAACATCCAGGACCGGGAAGAGGCAACATCGATGTAAGAAAAAAAAATGCAGTCAAGGAAAAAGGAACTATTACGCATTCGTTTTTGGGGGGATTTTGAAGCATCTTGTAAAAGACCGCCACCGATGAGCGTCTCCATCGTGTTCCCGTGGTCCGGGAGAGAGACCAGAGCAAACTGCTCCCGATGCTGAGCCATCAGCATGGGAAGGGCTATCGCTTGGCTCACTGTGTGCCATGTTGTGTGCGGAACGGGCGAAATCTGACTTGCCTTGCCAAGTGGCCTGAGAGGTCGGAAAGACACGGAAAAGCGCTGTGTGAGTGCGATCCATTGACCATTGTTTGGGTGGGGAAAATGCAGAAAATAGCTGGAAGTCGGACAAAAATGCCTCTCAGGCAGCCGGAGCCCAAGGTGACATCCCCTCAATGCTCCAATTGTCCAGAAAACGACCCGCGCTTCTTAAAATACATAATACGAAGCAATGTCGAGGAGTTCACGTCTGAGCTGTAGGACATGTGAAACGTCTGCGCTTAAAAAAGAAAGAATGATCGAAAATGATGACAATATACAGTCTATATAGTAGATCGCTTCAGTTATAGTGCAGCAGTGCGAGTACCGTGTGCGCTTATGGCACACAGCTTTTCCTAGTTATCCTATATGGCGCCAACAGCCGGTCTTTAAGACCTTCTAAACTGGTGTGTCGTCATCTTTGGTCCCTCCGGTTCTGGCTTCCGTTTCAGGCACGGGAAACGGCAGCAGACACGCAACACGCAACAGAAAGACGTACCGGCGTTCAAAAGGTGCGCACAGAATGGGAAAAGTTTCATTAGCCGCTTCTGCACAGGCTCACTGTCTGGCGCTGCAGCAGCTGGGGCAGAGCTTCGGAACGGAACGTGTCCATGAAAGCCTCACTGCCGCTTCTCCGCCCTTCCATCGTCCCCTCTTTGCCTGCGGTGCGGGCCTGCGGGTCAACGGGCGCTCTCCAAACGCTGAGAGGGGACCCGCAGCCTAACTGACCAAGCTGAACAAGGGATCTCCGTCCCCCCCCCCCCCCCCCCCCCCCCCCTCCCCCTCCGCCCACGATTTCTGGCTTCCTCAACGGCCTGCGGTTTAAAAACGGATCGAAATGACTGACGATGAAGGGCGAGGGAAGCAACGTCTGCCACAGGAATCACGGTCCACATGTGAAATGACTGTGAATGTGCCATTTTGTTCATGACGCGAAAGGGCACACCAGCTCCCATTAAGGCCTCCTCTGTTGTTCCCTGTGCATTGTATTCCCTGAATTACGCACACAGCATATACAAACCAACGTGTGTTGTTTATGTGCTCGTTGCATTGCGTTTTCCGAGTCATTTCCGCTAACGAACACGATTCGGAGTGGAACGTACCGCAGGCATCCAAGCACGGCAGCCCGGCACCGGAATGACAAGACCGACACAGCCCGCTGAACCCTCGTCGCTGAGCAGGAAGGTGTTTAAATGGAAGACGCACGTTGTTTACTTTGGCAAAATGGGGCACGCACCTTAAAATTAGTGTAGTAGCGTATCTCAAAACTCACATATCCACAGTCTGCACCCTTAGAATACGGAAGTTATGATGCCGTGACCGGGGGGGGGGCTGAATTGATTGATATTGTGGGCTCTGATGACACGATGAGTGTTCATATGACTTGGAAAGTCTTTGCCCTGAAGCTTCTGTGGAAGCTTCTGTGTAATCCAAACCCCTCGCATCAGCCTCTGCGCGGCATTTGATTGGCGAGTTTGTCTCACGTCATCATTGCGCGGACTGCATTGTCCGCCGTCTGCATTGTTGGAGAACACGTCTCCTCTACAACGCTCGCTTGTTTTACACCCGTTTTGGGAATACAGAACAACCCACAAAGCAACACCTCGGTCGGTAGAGGACACGCGGACACGTCTGAGCGCGCACGTCTTCCAGCTCTTGCACATCCCCACCCCAACGAAACGGACAAACGTGCGCCGGACGAGCGGGAGATTTCCACTCGTGGGGGGCTCATTATCCCCGCTCTCCGCCACTGCCATATCTCACTGTGGCCCGGGGGACGGCGGCGCTCCCCCGGACGCCCCTCCACAATCCCATCCCGCGACCCGCGCAATCAATATGCACCGGCTACTCTCTTTTAATTACGCAATTCATCCTCGCCCGCGCGCCGCCCCACATCCCTATGTCCTTCCCCGGCACCCTCCATCCTTTCTGTGTTCCCGCAGCCCGTCCCTCTTTGTTCCTCCAAACCCCCCCCTTTAAATAATTATCCCCACAGTGACTGAGCGTACCCAAGCCAGCCAGCACACACGGACCTTTCTGCTTGTCGGCCAATGAGTAACAGTCTCATTTAGGCCCATTATTAATAATTTACTACCTGTTTGCCTGGCACGGCCTGGGCATCCTGCTGCCACTTAATGGCCTCCAGGGCCGGCCGTCGTGCACACACGGAGCCTCCGTAGGGCTATTGCACGGATTCGGGCACAGCTGCGCCACGTGTGACGAAGGGAGGACTGAGGCTAGTAAAAAAGGGAGCAGGTTGTTGCCGGGGGTTGGGGGGGGTCGGGGTGGGGGAGGGGTCGCATGAGTCACCAATGAAGGTGAACTCCATTTCCACTGACCTGATGTAAAAACGCTCTAAGTGTGAGGGCGGCAGGGGCTCGGGGGAGGTTCTGCGGCTTAATAATTCAGGCAGACGGGGAATTCACCATTAATAAATCATTTACTTCCTTTCAATCCCTGGAAAAAATAGGCTCAAACTCTTCAGAGCAGGGCCGCTTCACGTTGGCTCCAAACCGCATCCTGGAAACCAAACGTACGGTCAACATGTGAGACTGAAATCCTCCTTTAGCCGGAAATGGACGGGAGTGATCCGTCGAGAGAGAATGACTCCGGCTTTCTTTTTTCGTTTCTTTCTCTGAGCGGTGAGCAAATCAAAGCGGTCGCCGCTTCGCTCCCTTGCGGCCGAGCGCTACAACCGCGTGTAAAACCACCCTCTCAGACAAAGCCAATTACATAATCTCCAAACTGTGGAGACGTCAAGTGGAGAAGAAGAAGAAGAAGAAGAAGAAGAAAAGGCGGGGTGCGGCAGATGACTGATCAGCAGATGCAAAGGACGAAAGCAGGCGAGATGAGGAGCATCAAGCCGGCGGACCGGACTGCACAACGCCTTGCTGCATTCTCTCTCTCCCTCCATATTCCCAGGTTTCTCTCGTGTAAGTGTGCCTCCGACTTCCCTTTTCCGCTCCCTTGTTTGTCATTGTGTCCCCGAATAACTCTCTCCCACATACACACACACACACTTCCTTGTCCAGACAATTGCACAAGGCCCTGTGGCCCGCAGGGGTCCCCGCTGTGGCGCACTGGTACATTAGTGGGAGCGAGGGGAGGAGGCAGCGAGCTCCGCCGGAGAGCCAGAGAGGCTCGGCGCAGGGCTGAGGTTAAGGATGGGAGGGAGAGGACACCGAACGGGAGGATGGGAGAAGAAAGGGAAAACCTTGGGTGTGAGTAGAGAGGGAGAGTGACGAGGAGCAGAGAATCGAGATTCAAGGAAAGGAGACAATGCAGACAGGAAAAAGTGGAGAGACGGAAAGAGACAACAAGGGACACGGGTAGGAAGCCAAGGGGGGGCCTTGATAGAGATGTGGGAGGAATGTGTCGAAAGGAGAAATGAGTCATAAAAGTGAAAGGGGGGGGGGCATGAAGTTCAGGTTGAAGGTTGAAGTAAGGATACAGTAAGGAGCTATGGAGTAAAGGATGCTCGGAGGAGGGAAAAGAGAAAGTACTGTAGAATGGGAGAGATGGAGAAGGTTGAAAAGCTGCTTGTTATCTAGAACCAATCTGAACATCCTAGATGGAGTGAATATATGTATGTATATATATATATATGTGTGTGTGTGTGTGTGTGTGAATTTGCTTTCTGGAGAGCAGAGGAAACGAGGGGACAATCTCCACCTACACTTTTTTATCCTCTCTTTTTATCCCTGCATTCCCATGTCTCGCTTCCCCGCTTCCTCTTGCTCTCGACTGTTTGCTTTGTGCCTCTTTTATTTGTGATTGTTTTGTAAAAAAGCATAAAAGAGGCAACGCTCCCATTCCCTGACTGTGGTTCGGGTTCAGTTTTTAATTAGATTTTTAAAACGCCATTTTTTTTTCAATTAACTTGGAAAGACTGCACCTACTTTCAATGGAAATGAGTTCCTATGTCCCCACGGGCCCTTGTTTGGTTTTTTCCCCCTCTTGTTGAGGGACGAGACAAGGCTGAGACATCACAGAGGGACTTTTGAGTGTGTTTTTACATTCTGTCATCAAGCTACAGTGGATTAGTGCTAAAAATAATCTGGAGCGGATGGTCGCTTTATGGTAAAGTTTGTGTAACTGCGTCATTCTGCTAAGCGGATAGCAGACAGGGAACCCAAACGTGAAGAACCCTGGTCTCGGCATTGGTAAAAACATGGCAGGGAAGGGAGAACCTCATTCTCAGCCTTCCTCTTTTGTCAGCTGTGATTACCAGGCGGCACTCTCTGGGCTCGTCTCCCTGTGTTCACAGTTTGACTACTGTGATGAATCACTGCCATAAGGGAGGGGGAGGGAGGGAGGGAGGGAGGGAGGGAGAGAGGGAGAGAGAGAGAGAGAGAGCCACAGGCATGGACAGACATGAGAGGATTTGAGAATACTGATTCTAGAGATGCGATTTGGCAACTCATTCGCATACTGTGCGTACACATGTTTTTAACATGCGGTCCTGCCCTCAGACATACTTCAGGCTTCCAGCGATGCCCAAAATCTCATGAATATATATTCTGAATAGATTATAAACAAGAGTCACTTGTTAAAGTTAAAGTGCTCTGTCGACTTCTCGTCCAATCCAAACAAAGGTTTGAGAGGGTCTTCCCTCTCAAACTTTAGAAGTGCCTATTCCCATCAATTGTGCAGCTGGACATATCCGGAGAGCTTCTGAGATAGCAAACAGCTCACACCTGGCATCGGCATGTCACCAGTGTCTCCTCTGAGGCCACGGCTAATTGGATTTCGCTCTACCTGCTGCCATAAGTTCAGTGTGGGAGCAGCGGTTTCCAGGACGCTGCATCCTGTCATTACGCCGCCCGACTCTCCAAAAGGGACAGAAAATAAAATGTAATTGCAAGGATGCACAGAGTGAAGCATACATCCGAGAGCGGCTTCCGATCCACACCCCGCCATGAAGACACCCGACCACTCAGAGGGCCCTTCGAGATGTTCGCGCGGCACTCGCGCGGGCTCTCGAGATGCCCCTCAAGCGCGAGTCTTTGCTCCGGAATGAGAGCGGAATGGTCGAGCACGGTCGTGCGGACGAGATGACTGCGAGCAGCAGATGGGCCCCGACGCAGAGCAAAAAAAAAAAAGGCCATCGCCGTGGCAATCGAACGAAAGGCGGGTGGTCCCCTGACCTGCGTCCTGTAAACAGCTGCCGGGAAGATTTTCTACTCGTATGGAGGCGCTCACGCGATACTTCGGTTTTAGCCGAGGCTTACGGCTTAAAGCTTTAAAGTGTGCCAGATTTGCTTCGGAGCCAGGCCATCGCAGGGCACAGAAAACAAAACACAAAAAAAAAACCCTCCCGTACTCACAGTTTAGAGTCTCCAGGTGCGTCTTTTAGGACGACCAGGTTTGGAGAGCTCTCTCTCTCTCGCCCTGAGGTGACGCTGCTATTCGCCGGGCCAACACGTAAATCTGGTCTCGTTCAAGTCGAGTCATCGTTCCCGTGTTGTTCCTTCCAGTGGGGGTGTGTGCGTGTGTGTGTGTGTGTGTGTGCGTGTGTGTGGTTACTTAGAGAGGCGGGGCGTCCACGGCCTGAACCGTGCGCCTTCTCTGGCCAACCGAGGCGCAGTCGGGACCCTGGAACGTGACCCCCGTGATGAGCTCGCAGAGACGTGCGGACGGAGCAAGAAGAGGGGAAGACAAAGGGGAGAGTGACTGACGAGAGGGGGCGAGGTGAAGTCTGGGTGGTGGTGGTGTGGGTGGGTGGGTGAGGTGGTGGTGGAGAGGGGGGGGGGGGTCAGCCTTTTATCTTGAAGCAGAATATCTGAGGAGCGGTGACTGCGCTGTGAGCTGAAAACTGCTTCAATATTTTATCGCTGCAGCTAGGCCAGGCATCAAAAGTTTTTTTTCTCTCTCTCTCTCTTTTTTTTTTTATATATCCCATCCCTTCCCCGGTCCTCGACAGCCACAAATGCCACCAATGATGAGTGTCGGCGGGGCGCGAGATACTGAGACTATACGCGGGGGAGGCTCCCCCCCCCCCCCCCTCTTTAATCCCCCCCCCCCCCCCCCCCCCCCTCGTACCTTTCGCGTCCCCTCCCTTTCATCCGCCAACGGGGGCTATCTCCCGAAAACACGCGCGGGACGGGCTCGTGAGTCCCGCCCCCCGCCTGTGGATCCCGACCTCCGAGCGGACGCGAGTGGCGCGAAACGGTCCGGCAAAATTCCCCAAGGACTTCAGAAAGTTTCCGAAAGGAGAGGGAAAAAAAAGAAAAATGGAAAATAAAGAAAACAGGGGATGGGAGGAGAGCGCGTTCCTGCCGTTTTGGCTGCCAAAATGGCCGGATTTCCAGCTTCAGAGCTGTGGAGTTCCCTCCGCCCTGCACCGCTGCCATACACTGGCATAAAGCCGCGGCCGGCCCCTCGGGTGGGGAGGGCGGGAGGGGGGGCGTGGGTCCGGGCAGGCCTGCGCCCCTTCCACGTCCCCCGTTCCCCCCGCCTCGCTCCCCCTCGCCCGTCCGCTCAGTTCAATTCAATTCAGTTCAGCATCCAAAATTACAGTAGGCCGCGCCGTTGCTCCGAGGCCTCGATCGAAACTTGCGCGCTTTCGCACTTTTGCACTGTGTTTATCACGCAATTGATCACCACCCTGTCAGACCGGATCAGACCCATCGGTATCTTAGTCGTAGTCCTGGGTCCGGGAGGTGGGGGGGGGTGGGGGGGTCTGGAGGACCAATTATTGGCAATTATTTCATTATTGCGAATGTCCGTGAAGAAAAAAAAACGAGTCAGCTCAGCCCCGTGTTATGGATTCGAGTGAAGACCGGGGGGGCGTTATGAAGCGTGAGACAGGACAAACGCATTGTTTTTGAATATGTATGAAGACAGCGGAGCGATCTAATCCCCCGGCGCGTGCGTGCGTGCGTGCGTGCGAGCATATGCAACTCAAGGGGGTTCTGGTTTTATACACTATTCGTAGGAGAGCGGGCAACAGAGCAGCGCGGCTGTATTCAATCTCGCTGGACTTAAATGGCTTCGCGTGACCTCTTGGCCCCTTCTCCCCGGCAGCACATTACGCCGCTGCTGACGCCGGCCGGCTGTGCAAGTCACACGCATGCACATTTCTGCGACGCACAATCAACGGCAGAGTAGCCCCCCCCTAGCCCCCCCCCCCCCCTCCCCTCGGCTTCCAGCAGGCGGGATTGCAGGGTAATTGATCGAAAATGAAACCAAATGAGATTGATCAGGGCGTTGCTGTGGGCCCCCGGGCTCAGCGCTCGGAGACGAGAAGTAATTCGGCGAGGAAGATCAGAGGCAGAACACTGGGGCTGAGATATGTACCGGTGCCTGTGCGTGTGTGCGTGCGTGTGCGTGTGTGTGTGCGCGAGACAGAGAGCGAGAGACGGAAAGAGAGAGGCAGAGAAAGAGACTATTGATCAGGCAAAGCCTCGCTGTCTGTCGATACGAGCCTCTCTCCCTGGAGTGGAGTGGCACAAAATAGGGAGGCGAGATTTATTAGACCGTCTCTCTCACTCTTTGTGTGCGCGCGCGCGTGTGTGTGTGTGTGTGTGCGTGTGTGCGTGCGTGCGCGCGCGCATCAGGCGGGCGAGGGCGTAAGCCTGTATGCATATTTGCACGGTGGGGAGATTGGCGCTGATGGGCTCTCGGATCGAAACACACTTATTGCCTGTACGCGGGACCACTCATGCGTGCTCCATCTGTGGTGAGCGGCAAAGATAGGCCAATTTAGGAGTCTGTAAAACATCTATTGGGAAGCCGGGCTCGGCGTAAAACAGGAAATCATTGAGGGGTAAGCGCCGGGATGTTTCTCGTCGAGCAACGGCAGTATTTCGCGAGTAAAGTGAAAAAAAGTGGAAAAAATTAAACTTACATGCTCTCCAAAGCAGTCTGACCCGGAGCGGTCGAGGGGTGAAAACATGATATTACAGTACGATGGGCAGCCTGAGATGGATTCCTGGATCTCAAATCATTTCAAATGACTTCAAACAGAAACTTTTTCTCTTCAGCCCTGTTACTCTTTCCCTATCTTTTCTATCTCATCAACGAGGCGACGTTTAAGCCCAGGCCGGAATCAAAAGCGGATGGGCGTAAGGGGCGTGGTGAGGGGGGGGGCACACAAGGCAGAGCAAGTGCTGTCGGCAGAGATTGGGATCGGGACGGCTAAATTTAACTGGAGGAACCACGGGGAGAGAGCTGGTGGTGGAGGTGTGTGGGCTGGGAAAAAAAGAGTGAGAGGGGGATAAAAAAACGCAGCTCAAACTCTGCCTCTCTCGCGGCATTTCAGTGAAATATCGACGGGGCTGATCCCACGACTACTTGTGATTTTCAATTGGTTGTTGCCCCTGCTGGATGCTAGCCCGCCCAGCGCTGCTTTCACACCGGACAGGGGGAAAAGGAGGAGGGGAAGGGAGGCTCCCGGACAGCTTTGAGGGAGACCGTTTCGCTCTGGGACCGTAAGGCCACTGTGGCGGCCATGACATAAAAAAAAACCCCAGCGAGGGCCTAACGCTAACGTGCGAAGGAACGAGCCTAGCTTAGCAGCCCTGGGCCCAGTCCATCAGGAATTAGCGGCGCTAGCCGTCCGGCTAATCACGAGGATCACGTTAGGACTTGGGTCGGGACCATTTTTTAGAGCTGTAATGGTAAAGACTCGTGCTAGTCCCGTTTGCCTGCTTCAGATGAGGCTCTCCGTTGCGTGCTAGCTGCTAGCTCCGTTGTCGTCCCTGCCGCCGGCTGACTGGGCGGCCCTGGGCGCCTCCGTTTACAAAGAGCGGCTCCGCCATAAATAATACAGGAGGTGCCCGGCGCGAGAGGCTCGGAAGCGAGGGAGTGTGGCGGAGGAGAGGTGCCGGGCTCACTTTTAGCAAGAAGACACGGCCGTAAAAGGCAGGGTAAACACGGCGCAACTGTCGCCACTGGCCCAGCAGGCGGAGGGGAGGCAGGGCCGGGCACTCGGAGGCCAGGTGACTCCTGAGGCTCCAGCTACGTCTCTCTAAGCATCGCCAAACACCGGCAAAATTCCCTCTGTATTCTCCGATCAGTGCCAGGAAGCACAGCGAATGTGTTCGAGCACGTGTATTACCCATATTGCAGACACACACACGCACGCACGCTTGGTGAGCGAGTCAGAAGGGGCTGCGCTCAGAGAGAAGTGGGCCGTCATCACCGGGGGGTTATTAATGTGGTTTCTGCTCGGCTCAAGGACACTTGTCTACTTTGTTATGCTCATATGGCTGGCCTCAATCGATCCCTGGCCCTCTTCAGATGCACTGTGGGGGCAGAGTTGGTCCTCTCTCTCTCTCTCTCTCTCTCTCTCTCTCTCTCACTGAATGTGTGTCTGTGTGTGCGTGAAGTCACAGTGGATACACAACTCCACACAGTTTCCGAATGACGGATCCGGGCAGGTAAAAGTTGTCGGAAAGTTCTTTTTAAGACAAAAATGGAAAACGCAATTTCTCCTCCGTGTGAAACGGCGAAACCCCCCCCCCCCCCCAAAAAAAGTGTGCGGCTGGCAAATTCTTTACATCTCATTCATTAAAAAAATCGGCACACAAATGTTCCCCGTGGCAGAGGGAGAAGGAGAAGCTGCTCTGACGGAAACATGAGAGGGAAAGCGAGCCGAGAGGGGCTGAATGAGCGAGGGGAAGCGGGCTGACGAGTGAGCTATGATCGCTGCAGCTCTTTCACATGTCGCGCCCTCTCCCAGCTTCTCAAAGGTCTCGGAGCGTACGCGTCTTGGATCGAACATAATCTGACCGTAAGCGGCAACATCCAGGAATACCTCCCCTCCGCCAACAACCTCCCAAACGCTTGACACCTGACGCACGGGAGGAGGACGGGACGCGTCTTTGAGGATGCGGACGGCATCCCGGCCGCCAAGCCCGTCCCGGATTCGCAGGCTTTCCCTCCGTTCCGTCCTCATTGCGTTCCCGCGGTATGACGGGCTCTCCTCGTCGTGATTTGAGCACATATGCACACCGC